>NW_019775513.1:545051-584899 GCF_001039355.2 Lingula anatina
GTCTTTGCCAAAAAAAAAGTTCAGGTTTTCTTTCCGGACCCCACTAGCATCCCTGTATAACATTTGTGGTGCTTTTACTGTATAGAATGGGACTATTAGGTTGCCTGCTTTTAAATATTCTTGCTGCCCCTCAATGGGAATGTTGTAATTCTCATAATTTATGACTTGTAAAAATACATTATCTGTAAAATTCACAATTTTCCCCATTGAAAAGATCAAGTCATTAACATGGTTGTTCAACATTTTAAACATCTACATACTTATCTACAACAGCTGTTTTGTTTGAATCCTTGTTCATTAGTCTACATTTTGTGAAAAAAAACACGCATAAACTGGGTATGTTTGGAGAAATGGGCATTTTCTTTTGTTTTATAGGCAAATTATGTATTGAAGTAGACCCTACAGTAAAGATTGCTTTTATATCAGAAGATTTGTGCATAGGATGTGGTATATGTGCTAAGGTAAGCTGTAGCATTGAATTTTTGTAAAATCTTTCTGGAGACCTTTATATTGATTGTCTTTTTTAATACTGAGAAAAGTTTCAATTGTCACAACAACAAAGTTTTGGAGAGGTGGTGTGTTGGCATATTTTTTTTTAATTGGAATATTTAGGAGAGATCTTCTCCATAAAGTGGTCATTGATAAAGAAAAAGCATTAGAAAATCTCCATTCTGTACAGTTTATAATTTATACTGTGCACTCCTTGTAACTCAAATACTTTGAGTAATGCTATGAATTAACTTAGGGAAAGTTCATATTGATTTTAGCTAATACCAAAAGAAATACATTTCACAACATTTTTTCCAGATGACATGAATTTGAGTTGTCAGATGACCAGTTTCTATAAGTCTGAAAGAATTACCTTTTAGTGCCTGAATTTTCTGTTTTAAAATGCATTTGTTTCAGAAATGCCCCTTTGAAGCTATTAACATTATCAATCTGCCTAGTAACTTGAGCAGCCACACCACTCACAGATATAGCGCCAATTCTTTTAAGTTGCACAGGTAAGTTTTTAACTTCTTCAAGTGTAGTAAAATGAACTCAAGATTTGTGGTCATATTAGATGAGAGTATTAGAGAAGTTATTATTGATTCATCTCTGGTCAATTTATTTTTCACAGAGCTGTGATTTTTTGTATGGTCCATTGAACAAAAGTGGCTGCTTTACTTTTAAGAACAGTTAAATCTAGATAATCTTTAAGAGAGCAGACATTGCTTTCTGAATATCTTTGCCTTATGTTTATAATCCATGTTTACAGACTACCCATTCCCAGACCTGGGGAGGTGCTTGGGTTGGTAGGAACAAATGGAATTGGAAAGTCCACAGCACTCAAAATTTTAGCTGGAAAACAGAAACCAAATCTAGGAAGATTTGCAGTAAGTTATTGGCCGTTTTTTTTTTTTTTTTTTTTTTTACCCACATGCAATGGTACACATTGACAGTGGTAGACATTGCTGGAACTAAATACTTAAATTGCTTCATTATTTGTATGGAATATTGCTGTTGGAAAAGAAACTCTGCAAATGTTTCCTAAAATCTATCTTACAGGGGAGACATGAACTAGCACTATGCCATTAAATTTTAACTCTGCTTAAATCTTGAATTAACATTATTCAATCCCTACCCTTAGGACCCTCCAGATTGGACAGAAATCTTGGCTCATTTCCGTGGCTCAGAGCTACAAAATTACTTCACCAAGATCCTGGAAGATGACATCAAAGCTGTCATGAAACCACAGTATGTTGACCAGATCCCCAAAGCTGTAAAGGTAATAAATAGTAATGATATTGTTGAAGAGGAATAAAATGCAGTGTGTATCCACTGTTATTTTGATCAGAATATGCTGTCTTTAAACATAGTTTGGATTCTTGGTATATTGGCTAATTGCTGACTTTTAAAAGTGAAAAATAGTCATTGTTAATGTTTATACATATTGTTTTCACAAACGGGGTGTAGGCGTGAGAGGTTAATTTAATTAACTGGTGTTATTTTTCCTGAGGTGGTGTCATCATGTGATCTACAAATCTACCAAAAATGGTCTAAATTTGGTGAGAAATTGCAAGTTACATTTTCAGGGTTTTCAGTATTTTACAAATTTTACCCATGAGAATGTCTCTTTTCCTAGGGATCAGTTCAGTTTCTACTTGATAAGAAAGATGACCTTGGTGTCCAAGATACAGTCTGCACAGAACTTGGTAACTGTTTCTTTTTCTTTTTAAGTATTTGTTTCTTTGTAGTGTAGAAAAAAATTTCATGCTTTTGCTCTTGATGTAGTGACTTCACACAATGGCAATGGGGGTTGTCAGGTCAGTGGAAAGAAATAAAATTACCACCATGTAGTGGACAAAACATGATGTTTTCTTAATTTGACTCTAAATGTCTGCCATGACCCCCCCCTTTCTCTGTTTCTCTTTCCCTGCTTTCTCTTCCCTCCCCATCCCTACACACACACACACACCCACACCCACACACACACCCACCCACCCCCCACCAATCCTGTTAAGTGTATCACTGAAAGCTGGGTAGATTTAATATCCATCCATCCTCATATAAGGCTGCTCTATTCACTTACTAAATTAAAAATATATTTATTAATATTATAGATCTCCTGAATGTGAAAGACCGCAATGTGGAAGACCTGTCTGGTGGGGAGTTGCAGAGGTTTGCCATTGCCATGGTGTGCATACAGAAAGCAGACATGTAAGCACAACCTAGTTTTATTTCCCCCTGACATGTGAGCTGCTGTTGATCAGTTTAGCTCATGCTACAGCTTGATCACTGAGTGATATGCTGTATCAATGCAATATTTAACAGTTATTATGCATGAAAAATTCATACTAATATTAAGATTCCTGCAGTTATGAATTGCATTTCAAGGGATTATTCAAAATGAATGTTATCTATTCTTCAAGTGATATATAAACACAGAAACTTATTAAAAAGAATCCATTTCCTTTTCCTGGGTTTCAGATTTATGTTTGATGAACCCTCATCCTATCTGGATGTCAAGCAGAGGTTAAAAGCTGCCATAGCGATAAGAAATCTGCTTGAGGCCAACAAGTTTATTATTGTGGTAGAACACGACCTGTCAGTTCTGGACTACCTGTCTGACTTTATATGTTGTCTGTATGGAGTCCCAGGGGCCTATGGAGTAGTGACACTACCATTCAGTGTCAGGGAAGGTGAGAGGCAATGTCTGTGATTAAGAGCAGAGATATGAGGTGTGGGTGTGGAGGGAGGGGGGGGCCTAATATCAGGACACTTAATTGTGACCCAGTGAAACCCTTATAATATGGTCACTTCAGTTTGGCAAGGGGATTTGGGCTAGATTGAGTACAGAGAATCTTGTTATGTTTTGCAACAGCCATTGAGAGATGATTTCACCTTGTCTATGACTGAGAATTTCATGTAGTTTTTGGTGTATCTTTCCAGGAATTAATGTTTTCTTGGATGGCTTTGTACCAACGGAAAATCTCCGTTTCCGAGAAACTTCACTTGTTTTCAAAGTAGCTGAGACAGCCTCTGAGGAAGAAATAAAAAGAATGTGTCACTACAGTTATGGAAGAATGGTGAAAAACATGGGTAAGATTGGAGGTTTAGTTTTTAATGGAAATTATCTGCCTATATTGGTGATCAGTTGTACAGAAAGTTTTTTCCCTTTTTCAGTAAGGATTTAATTATATTTGTCTTCCTTAATTATCATCTTGAAAACTTAGAAAATGCTTCCCCATTTCTCAAGGTCACTTTTTGTTAGAATTAGAAGGACACTGCACTGTTTTCAAGGTAATGTCAATGGATGTGTGACTGAGGGTGAGTATTCTAATTATTCAAGCAAAATATGTAATAGCTACGTCTGTTTCCAGGTAACTTCCAGTTGACAGTGGAGTCCGGGGATTTCACAGACTCACAAATAGTGGTGATGCTGGGAGAGAACGGAACAGGAAAGACCACTTTCATCAGGATGATGGCAGGGTCTTTGAAACCTGATGATGGAGGTCAGTTCAGACTTAAGTGATTTGTATTGATGATTATTATTAAGTTTTGATGATTGAGAAAATAAGTTCTTAATTACTGTTTGATTAATTCTAGTTGTTGTTTTCAATGTAGATTATGTCATGCACTGTCCTTCTGTTGTGTCCTTCTATTCCCTTTTGAATGTTTTTTATGTAAAAAAAAAGTTCTGATTTTTAATCATATTACTTTAGGTGGTTTCTATTTTGAAAGATATGTCACTCATCAAATTGCAATTTTAATTGGAATATTTTAATAATGATTAACAAAAAAATTTACAGAAATGCCACCAACAATGAATGTAAGTTACAAGCCCCAGAAGATAAGTCCTAAGTCACAAGGCACAGTGCGCATGCTGCTACACAATAAGATCCGAGATTCGTACGTTCACCCTCAGTTTATCACAGATGTCATGAAGCCTCTGCAGATAGATCAGTTGTTGGACCAGGAAGTGAGTGGACATGCATGGCCGCACGTACACATGACACAGCTGTATTTTTATTTGTCTTAACATGATCAGTGCAACTTGAACTTCGTATGGACTTATTCATGGGTTGGCCAGCCCATCCCTTCAATTCAAGCTCAATTGTGATGCATATGGAGGTCCCCCACCCCACCCCACACACACGCACACTCATTCCAATGAAATAATGATGTTAAATTTCATTTGTTATTTCATAATTATTTCAAATATTGCTGTACGTATTGTTCAGGTTCAAAACTTGTCTGGTGGTGAGTTACAACGAGTGGCTTTGACCTTGTGTTTGGGAAAACCAGCAGACGTTTACTTGATAGATGAGCCATCTGCCTACTTGGATTCAGAACAACGTCTGCATGCAGCTAAAGTTATTAAAAGGTATGTAATAAAAAGGATATTTTTTCACTTAGGTTAGTGTAGTTTTTTTTTTTTTTTTTTTTTTTTTTTGTCAACAAGGTAAAAAGTAAACAAAGCAGTTTTTCCTGTTCTCATGACAGCTACTATTTTGAGACCGTCTTATTCTGGACCAACTATTGTCTTTAACAGTATTTGTCTTTGTACCTCTGGTGCAAAGGTTTGCATCTTAAACAAGTTACTACAGGATGAACATTTCAAGCATACTGTTTTATTTACAGATTCATTCTTCATGCAAAGAAGACGGCGTTTATTGTGGAACACGACTTCATAATGGCCACATATCTAGCTGACAGAGTGGTCATGTTTGACGGGGAACCCTCCATTAAAACCAGAGCTAACACGTAAGTTTCAAAGGACAATGAAGATTGAGCAATAATACATGAAACATTTATTGTCTTAGTGCCAGATCTCTGTATTGGTTAATGGTGTTAGCATTCTTTCTTATGTACTGAGTGAATATATTGACAGAAATCTGCATTTCAGCCTCCAGGCACCATTTTGAGTCAGAGTTTACTCTGTAGGTTGAAATTAAATATTACATCTGCCCTGTGTTTTAGCCCACAGTCACTGTTGAATGGCATGAACAAGTTCTTGGAAAGCCTGAACATCACCTTCAGAAGAGATCCCAATAACTTCAGACCAAGAATTAACAAACTCAATTCTGTCAAGGTAAATGGGCCTATTTTTATGTTGCTTGCGGAATGTGTGTAGTGTTTAATTAAATTTAATATGACAAAGAAAATGGATACTAAATGGAACTGTGAAATTTGAAATGATTTGAAAAAAAAAAACATTCTAATACATATTATATGCCTTGCATGTTGAAACTTTAACATATCTGATTTTTTCTATTGTAAAACAGATTGGCTTTCATTATTTTTACATGTATATATATATATATATATATGTTCTTCTTATCTAGGATTCGGAACAGAAAAAGACAGGAAACTTCTTTTTCTTAGAGGACTAGATGGAGGAACTCAGTGGAACCAGCCAGTAGAAGAAACCCATGTAATCTATAAAAGATGATAAACATAAATTGATGCATTTTATGGGGGCATTTGTCAACAGTGCCAGGATCATTTGGAAATATTTATTGTTTAAAGAGACTGGTTGAAAAATTATACAAATACAGGATGTTCCAAAAATGTACTCACTCTTTGCTTGCCCATAATTAAATATTTTTGTTTTGATTTAGATGTTTATTGGCATAAGTGCAAGTTCAGTGATTTTAATTGAAGAAATCAACATCAGAATAATAACATTAAAACATAGCAGCATGGAAACTAAAATAATCTCAAAAACAAAAATAAGTTAGAAATTGGCATTCAAAGAGTGAGTACATTTCAGGACACACAATGTAGTAAGTGATATTTGTTTGCCTTGTCTGTGTTGTTTTCAAATAATGTAACCTGGTCAGGGCAAGGAAAATAAAAACTTTGAATTAATTTTATTGACAATTATAACATGGTGTGGACCACTAAAGGGGACCTGCATCAGAAACATGTCGACCTCACAAAGCTTAAGTACAATTATACCGTTCTGTTTAGTACGTCATCATGAAGTCTCATGGAAGAAGAAAGATACTGAATCTTTTTGTTATTTTCTACCGCTATATGCAGTGTTTATTGAAAATTACAAATGAAAAATTGTAACAAAGAAAGTAACATCTTGGAATATGGTGTGGATTTTTGATTCTTTGAGTTTTATTTTCAAGATTTTGGGTTCAAAACTCTGGCTGATTTTTTTTCTACAAAACCAACGTGCTGCCTGCGTCACAAAAACTGAGAGTTTCATACCGGCTGTCTTAAATTAAAACAACTATTTGAAGTAATCCGCTATTGTGCACAACAAAATGATAACATTAACAACCCTAGGCAGAGCACGGCGGTAAGTCGCTTTTACCCTGTACACGCTCTCTGATACCGTCCGGCATGTAACATTTCGTGCTGGTGATACAGGGTTTCCACAGCTTCGTGAAACGCGGTGCAATAGCTGAGCCATATTTTAAATGGGTAACCTGACGAAACTATTTTGCTTTCATAGCAGGTGTCGATGGGTTGCATTTGCCAAGACTGAGCAATGGCCTATGTACAAGCACCTGCAGGTCCTGGTCATAGGTTAAAAGGCTAGAGCAAGGGGTATCCCGAATTTTCAACAATATTTAGTTGTTACCCAAAACATATTGATTTTCAAGCTCGAAAACGACATTCTTATTTTGGTTTAATTCGAACGACTGTGCACTTGTATCCCTTGCATTTCCATTTTGCGCTATTTTCGAGCTTCAACTTTTCATAACCTAAAATGCGTCAACGTGACTCGGAATGTAAGGACGGGCTATTACAAGGCAAATAGGGGAATGAGGATTGTTTTAAGCCCGTGTACTGCCCATTTAAGTAAGGTTATTAATGGGCCATCATTGCAGCAACAGACGTGCGTATAACCTTTATAAGCAAGGAAAATGTATTTCTTTCGTGTAAAAAAGAAATTATTAAAATGGGAGAATATTTCAGTTTTGAAAAATGTGGTGTTCCTCAACTTAATTGCATTCTCCGATTCCATTCCTGCTTGTATATACATAACAGTGTTGTAATATGCAAAAGGTACTCTGCCGCTAGCTATTAAAATCTCCGTTGTAAATTGCTTTGCCAGTATCACTGAGATAAGAACGGGACTAACTCCTTTCATGTCGAAGCCAAAAGCACTTTTGATTTCGTTTGTACAGGGATATACTGCTCTCTCTCGGTCAATTTTCTTCTTAGGGCATTAAATAAGCATTCGTTACCGCCTGCACTTTATCAGTCCATGAAAATATGCTTTCTGCAGGTCGTAAAAAGAAATGTATCTACACTCCTGTTAACAGTCGCTTAGTACAGATAAATTACCTGATACTGTAGATAGTTAATTTAGTTTCGAGGCCTTACTTAACGATAGGCGAGTGTTCTTTTAGCTTGGTTAAGGATATTCGCTTTGCCAATAATAAGCTTAAGGCTTCGTTCACATGCAATGTCTATTTTCTATTTTCTATTTTCGGTATGTCTTATGATCACGGTCTGTGCACTGAATATCCCGCCGCGTAATTACTGGCAGCGCGAGCCAGTTACTTATAGTAGCTTATAGTAACTGGCTCGCGCTGCCAGTAATTACGCCTCGGGATATTCAGTGCACAGACCGTGATCATAAGACATACCGAAAATAGAAAATAGAAAATAGACATTGCATGTGAACGAAGCCTAAATCTCGCCACAAAACTTACCGACTACTTGAATAAAATGTATTTATTTATTTATTTATTGCAAATGTATAAACTCGTAAAATACGGATTTGGGTTTAGAGTAGTTTATTATTGCACAAGCCGTAGCGTATTCAGGTATTCATGACTGTATGTTCAAAAATAGTTTGTCCAAGTCTCCAAAGCCAGAGCCCTAGCTAATTTCTAATGTCTCCGTGCCACAAGATAGAGCCAAGGGTCATCTGTCCATGTTGACCCGTATATCAGTATGACACTGATGTCGTCCCTATCCATTTAGGACATTGCTGCACGTAGAACATGAATAACTATGCACACAATTGGGCCACTGGTGTACAAGAGTCCTCACAATAAATGCGTATTTTATGTCGCATGAGCTGGCTTATAAAGGTGTAAATGTGTTGTAAACTCTTATTTATATCTCAAATTTTACTCGCCCTGAGTTTCACAACGTATTTGGATTTGTTATCATCTTGAGAGCGTAATTTAACGTCAGCAATCTGAAACTCGGGATAATTTAAATTGACTTGGCTTAGAAATGTCAAGGAATTTCATAGAACTGACGATCTCTAGTCTGAATACGCTTTCCGTCCTCGATGTTGAGATCAGAAACTGCTATCGCATGTACTGATAGACTGTACAACTCAGGGTGATTTTTGGGATTTCCTGTGGATAAGGTGACGGATGAAATTAAATACTTTTTAAAAGTAAATCAGCCAAGTCAATGTAAGAGGATGTCTATAGGGATACTTGATATTGCACGTGGAACGCACTGATATCCAATTTGGTTAAATTGATGAAATTCGATACTCACAGACAATTAATTCATGTATGTATATACATCATAAAATAAAATAAATATGTGCATACAGGTGCGTTAACGTATTTAACGCTTAAAATCGTATAGGAATTCCTTTAGACGCGTTTAATAAATTTGCCAACCACTGGTTGCTATCGTCCAAGTAAACATCCTCCATAGGAAGACCGCTAGCACCCGTCCTCTTTTTCCTTTTCATGAATTCGGAAAATATATCATTGAGAACTACCCATAAAGCGGGTTCCACCCTTGCAACGATTGTCTCCAAGTCTTTCCTATACTTAAACTTGATCACAGCTGGAGAAACTTGGTCCCTGTCCTGGAAATCTATTCTAGGGTTCTGGCACTCTGGGAATTCGTTTGGCCATAGTTGTCGAAATACGGAGTACGTCAGGAGTCCGGAGTCTTTACGTAGGAGAGGGTGGTAGTTGAAGGCTCCTACTGCATATATTGCCACTGTCCCCCCATAGGGTAGTGGAGGAAGCGCCATGTACCGAGTGGCTATCTCTTCATCCGTTGGGATGCGACCGTCGCTGGGAAATGGGTCGAGTAATACATCTCCATTGGTCATTTTGCTGGAAATAATGTGTAACCTCAGTCATTGCTCATGTATGTTTTACAAAGAGAGAGAGAGAGAGAGATGTGAGAGTCAATCCCGTGAGAAAGGATCATTACAAACCTTGTACTCAGATAACATCTACCTCAGTGTATTTCATAGTTCGCATGTCCCGATTTCTTGGCTGGCCTACACAGGTCTTTAAATAAAGTAGGTAACAAGACATTAAGGCGAAAATAAAACAATTCACTTACGTTTTAGCGTTACCTTTTTCATACTGTTTGTTGAACATATACTTCAATTGTTTTGAGGTTTGTATAACTTCTTTTCAAATTCCCGTTGCATGGGCCGATATTTTTAGGAACCCGTTCCACTCTTAATCGACATTTTATTCTGGATTTAATGGCACAATACTTATCGCAATGTAGTTATTCAATTGGTAAATGTTGGGGGAAAACATTGCCTAAGCACAGGCTATATATAGTCACAATCTATATAATGGTCACAACACCTGTAATTCACATTAACCAACACAACAGATACAGCGATGGGGACTGTGGGCTTGCAGTAGGCCGCCTTGGCAACCCTGAGTTTCAAAGGACTGACATTGAAAACTTGCATCTCTTTGCTGTAACATATGCCGCTACCGATGCGACGGATAGCGTGTGCGGGGAAATCGCCGCAGTCAGTACGAGTTCATAAATTCAGGTATAGGTTTTCGAGATCCGAATTTTACACGGGGTCGGGAAGGGGGTGGGTCGGGGATTATTATGGGTAAATACCTGTACTTTCCATGGAAAATCTGTATGTAAAGGACATTTTAAAGTTTTAAATTTCAGTTGGGGGGGGGGGGGGGGAGCACATTTCCGTATATTGCCTACGCCTGGTGATACTAGTTAACGTGTATCCTGCCATTACACCTGACAGACATGTATTCTTTAAAAAGACATTTCTGTACCTAATTACTTCAGATTACTTACCAAAGCGTCTTTTCATCCCTACATGGTTCCCATATTCCTGTGGACCCTTTTTCTTTCTGCGAAACACTTCTATCCACGTCAGCACACTGTAGGCTTAAGTCGTATCTGAAGAAATGACTGAGTTAATACGTTTCATGACCCTAGATAAAAAGCCAAAAGTTAACCGCAGCACTGAGTGAGTTAAATCAAGCTTCAGTGATACAGGGGGCGTTTCAAGAACGGGCGATATGCTATGATAGGCGACTATACTAATGTCAACTTTAAAGAACATAGCCGTACATCATTTCGGTCACTCTGAGTATCGAATAAAAACGCATAAATGAAGATTGAATACTGCTATTCTCTTATGTCCCAAAGGTCCCCAAATAGTTCAGCCTATACTAGATTATGGCTAGTTTGGTATATCATCTCAACTATAAAATACTACTGCTTTCATGCAGAGGTGCTGTGCAGAGTCTTCTCCCATTTATTTATGTTTACAAACATGTCACTACACCTGTTAGGTATATACAGGTACCTCCTCTGAGTTGACATACCTGATGGTTTACGCTTTGTGAGCACCATGTATTTCATGTCAAGACACACTCCTGCCTTATCGTTCTAAAAATGCGTCGAATAGCAAGTAATGAATACTGTGCGTGACAAAAGCATTTATTGAATGGTGGTGAACTAGGCATGCGTATCGAGACGGAGTAAAGAAGACGCTTCTCTTTGGAGCAAGAGATGGCCATCAGTACCAGTAATGAGAAAGGTGTCACCAAGAGCCCTCGGTTGACAATGCGGGTTTACAAACGCTCTTTTCCTTGGACGACCGTGATAATTTGGATTTTGACTGTGGTAATATACAGTATGTACCTGTAAACGTAGATTCACTTCATAGTCTACAAAAAACATTCGACATCGTCCTTGTATAATAATTTCCCGACTAAGGGGACTTGCCCCCACCCCCACCCCACTTACACATAAACACACACACACCTCTTATTTTTTTAACCAATGTATTCACACAAAAAATAACGCTGTGGCACACTTGATAAATCTAAAATCTATTAATAACTTAAAACAAGATATGACCTCAGCAAGTAAGTAAAACTGGGAACATGCAGGGAAAGCATGTTACTCATTTCCTGTGCCACGTTTCAAAGAAACAAAAACGCACTGCTGCAGTACGGCAAAACTGAATCATTAGACTAATAGGTAGTGTTTTTGCAAGGGAGCATAAGACTAATTATGTAAACTAAAAGGAATCGGAATAACAAGGGGGAAACACAAAAAGGACTTGTTTTAGAACTATGATCAGTATGAGAGGTTGTTCTGAATAAAAACAAAAGACTGCTTATATCTTTAAAAAAGTGTAAATGCTACTTAAAATACACACACACACACACATTGGATTTTTTTTAAAGGAAAACGAAAAAAAAACAGGTCAAGAGCGAAATTCTAAAATAGGATATTAAAATGGTAAAATATACTGGCCTATGTATATGGGTGAAAAGTGAATTGGAGTGCGAAAAGGTTGAAGTGATTTTTCTACTGATTTTCCTGTACACTAATCCATATGGTCGCAGTAATAATAATAATAATAATAATAATAATAATAATAATGATTTTATTAACGTCTCACGTTTTAAATAAATAAAACCCACCCTACTAAGAGTTATGAGAGACTAAAAGCTGTGCTACTGCATTTAACATTCATAAAAGTTCATTAAAATTGTTACTTATCAATAAAATACATAAAAAGGATATTATAAATAAAAGTTTTCAAACATTCTCTTTGTTGTAAGCTTTGCTTCTTTTCCACATCATTGTGTGTGCTTTTTTCGCTGTATAAAATTGTATTTGCTCGTTTCGTAGAGACCCTGCGCGTGGAAGAGAGAGAAAGGGAAATCCCCTAGTCAGCTGACCTCACCTCTGTTTTTAGTCACAGAAAGACGCGGGATTTTGCCACCTGGCAGTTAGTGCAAGTATACTCACAGGTATGATTGAAGCAAGTCTATTCTTAAACAAGGCGTTTGATTAGTTTCGTTGCTGAATATATTTCTAGGAATGTTAACTGTCTGTTACATAGAACGAACTTGCGTTAGTTGCAATTTAGATAAAACGACGCACATAACCGATGAGGTGTGTAGGCCTACATGAATATCTGTGAGTGTCCATTATACCTAGTGCCTAGAGAGGATATGCGATTAGGTATGTACTATATGTACAATAATGTGTATATGATATATTTACACCAAAGAAACAGCGGTTGCTACTCATGGCATTGTACAACAAACGTTTTTGTTCAGCAAGACAAGAAACAAAATGGCAGATATGACTCTATTCCAATGCAAATGAGGTCGCATTTATTTGCAGACGGGGGATTCCCCTTTTATTGTTGAACGTAACCATACCTATAGCAAGAAAGATTTGTTTTAGCATACACTTTCGATACCAGCGGAAATAATGCACTGTGTTCTTGGTAATGAGAGTGAAATTGTAAAACAATTTGTTCGCGAGAAGATAGTCTTATTGAATCTTCAAATAGTTTTACTGAAAAATATTCATGAAGAATCAATTCTATCCCAACAGTTCATGTTGTAACAGGAGGAGGGAAATTGCATCAGAAGAGGTATAAGTATAACCAAAGAGTGAGTAGAAATTACCGACAGCGTCAGTTGTGACCCAATCTGGACGAAACCGTCTACAGGATTGGAAAGTAAGGATCTAATCATCATGAATATTTTTTTTTACTAGAATGAAGTTTCAAGGAGGAAAACTCAATGGGACTAAGTGAAAGTGCATGTAGTAAAGGATCAACCATCGAGAAACTATGATGTCAAAAGATGAGAGTTTGCCCAAGCCAAAGCCGAGGACTCTTCAAAATGAAAGGGGACATATTGATATCACATCTCTGTCCATGGAAGACTTTATCTTCCCAGACATTGAAGAAAATACGTCGCCGTCAAAAGATGGTCAAGTTATCCATTCAAAGGTAAATGACTTCAGTATTACAGTTAGTTAATAAATGATGTTTCTTAGGCTTGAGAGTCTTTCATATTTTGTTGAACGCGGGGTCAGGCATGTGGCCTGGGAATGAAAGGGGAACCTATTTCATTTTGCTTAAAAGGACCCAATGTAGAAGTGCAAATGCGGTTACGGGCTTGCTCTTAAAAATATTAAGTTCACAGATTGCAAACTATGATGGATTATTTTAGAGTCCCACATGAAGAAGTTTGAAGAAGAATGAAGAAGAAGTTTGTATTAAAGTTTCACTCTCCTGCAACCATGAGTAATAAAAATAATTCATCGTCTAATCCCCAAAAAGGAACATACGTTACTGTCACAAATGCAAAAAGTCCAGCTGTGAAACATTTTACTTACTTTGAAAATTCAATCATCACTGGTCTTGTTCTTAATCTCCTACAAGTATAACGTTTTTGAAAATTAAATACAACTTTGTATTCATACAATTTTATTTTTTGGACGCTTCAGCATGTGAAATGCACCACAGCATTGGGTTTGGGTGTAAGGAGTAGCAGTGTCCATCGGTCGTCAGTTGACGTCGGCTGGACGTTTTTCGGTATAAGTACATGCTTTATTACTACTTTTTCGCAATTAAGAAATGAATAACATGAAAAGCAATAAGGCCTTTTATGTATATTTAACAGTTATACTTTTTTTGCTTCAGAGCGATACCGAAGAACCAGGATATAGGATTGAAGCGCAAGAGAGAGAACCAGAACTAAAAGGCAGTAGAAAAGACGATGGCCAGACCCTGGACCTTGATTTACGAAAATCAAAACAGCAACTCTCAGAAACTGCAGCATTGTGCAGAGACTTGGCTGATAAATTAGATCGTGGATACCATAAGCGGGTATGTGTCCAAGTCTTGAATCATTGGGCCTACGTGTATTTATTAACTAGTATCTCGACCGATAATGATTTATCGCGCTCAGTAAACAGGAAATTTTCGTTTTGTTTAAGTTATATATCCGATATATAATATAAGGTGAATATGAACACAGGACTATACGACTTCCCCAGCTATTCGATGGAGTGAAATTGAAGATGTGATGTGTGTATTTATTTTACCCAATAGTTTACCCGACTTGTTTTATTTAAGAAACAGGCTGCAAAAGAGCAGAGTCGATTAGTAACTGAGAACGAACGCTTGAAACAACAATTGAAAGAGGTAGGTTGATATTCTATTCCAAAATTTAGATATTATGTGTTTTGTTTTTTCTTTACATATTACCATCAATATATTAGACAGAAAATAATAAGCATACATGGTGTATTTAGTTTAGTCTCAAGGCAGACTCATTTCTAAATTGGTTGTTTTCCATTTTAAAGTTCGTGGGTGTTGAATTTTGGATACTTACATCCAGCACTGTACTAAAATTATTCAAAATCTTTCAACTTTTCTGATAAATGCAGGTTATCGAAGCCAATTTGCGATGGCAAAAGTATAACGAAGAAAGGGAAAACTTTGTGAAAAATGAACTTAAAAGCAGAAAAACTCACAATTTCGCCAATGGAGTGTCCGGAGCCAGCCTGACAGATGAACAACAAAAAGAAGTTGACAAAATTCTTCTCAACGCGAAAGCGAAAATATCATCAGTAGAAGAGGAAAATGAAAAGGTCAGTACCCCCGTATTTGTAACACGTTGGATCACCTCTTTCGTTTGTTGTGATGTCGTCAATATACCATAACCTTGCTTTTAATTTCGTTGTAGTTACAGGACTCCATTAGAGAACTTCGACTCATTATTCACCGGAAGGATCAGGAGATAGAGAAACTTAAGAATGCCGGAATCCGACAGGATCGCCACCAGTCTTCCCATGACGATGAATATGTCAGTATCCTGCGAGAACAAATCCGCGCCGTGACCGAAGACTTTGAGGCCGAGAGACGAGACCGCGAGGCAGCGCATTCAAAAATTGTCGAACTTGAAAATCAACTGCGACAGTTGAAGGCCAATTGCTGGCGATAATTTAATAAATTATTTTTCCTTTGATGCAAAATTGAATATACTGTATATAACTGCAAATGGTTTACATACTACTGTGTGCTTTATGGTTGTTCTAAACACATACTAGTAAGTAATATAGGTGTATAATCTGTACTTTTTCTTTTGAATATACATCAAATGGTGTGGGTTTTTCACCCAACCCCCAATATTTCGACAATTGAACTTAACTTCTACTTTTATTGGTTTTAAACCTTATCTACTGTAAAACAAACTCCCAAAACCCCATCAAATGGTCTAGTGAGAAGGAGGGATTCACGTGCAACCCTGTGAAAAACAATGAAATAATTTTCTTAATCCTTTCTTAAACCTTGATATCTCGATATTTTTTTCTTATGTGTTCTCAGAGCGAAAAAAATCCCATGGGGGTTGATTTTAATGATACTGTGAACCCTGTGGCTCAAATATAAGCATTAAAAATTGGGGGTAGGGAAAGAAAATCATCTATACATTGCAATTTAAAACTCTTAATAATAGCAACAGTTATTTTCTTTTTGAGAAGAAATACCACACCTATCTCATGATAAGTTTCCGGTATATTTATGTAGTATTGACTTACTGACCAAATGGCATTTTAGAAACTTTTTCAAGCTAATTATTATAATTATTAAAAAAACAGCTCCAAAGAAACAATTCCAAAGATTCATCAATACAGTTTCAAAAGAAAGCGAGTAAAGGGGACTGGAACTGAATGTCAAGAAAACCGAATGCATGGTTGTATCAAATAAAAAACAAATACCCAAATGCAACATCAGTGGCAAAGGAGAAAAAATTAAACAAGTATACCGATTCAAATACTACGGATTCATGTTGACATCAGATGCGAAATGCGACACAGACATTAAGAAACGTATATCGATGTCAAAAGACACATCTAATAGGATGAGCCCAATACTAAAAAACAGAAAGATCTCCATCAACACAAAAAATAAGAACATTGAAATCCTACGTGTGGACGTCAGTACTCTTGCATGGTTGTGAATCTTGAAATATCCCTTACAAAACAAGAAATTGAAAGCTACCGAAATGTGGTGCCTATGAAGATTGTTGGGAATATCCTGGACAGAAAGAAAGACCAATGAAGAAGTGTTACTTCAGATGAAAAAAACAAGAAAAAAATGAAATCTCTGGGCCATATCATCAGAAAAGACGGAATAGAAAAACTGGTACTCTGTGGGAAAATTGAGGGAAGAAGAAGTAGAGGAAGCTAGATTGATAGCCTTATTGCCTTCGCAACTAATCAGCAACTGTATAATAACGGGTTCATCTAATCAACTGAAAATAGTGTAAACTGGAGGATCATGATCGTCGATGATTTCGACAAGGCCTGACACATGTTGATGATGATGATTCCATTTTCACTCTGAATTTTCAAATTTGCTTAATGTATTTAGATGTGTGAGCTACATGTATAACGAGATTATCTGAATTGTTAAATGTATTATAGACATTTAAACACTTTAATATGCTTTTAGTTGTAAAAAAAATTGAGTTACTTCTGGCTTTATTTTTTTGCCTAAGTCGAAACCAGCCTCTGTTTAATAAAGTAAATGTGCGATTGTCCATTGTATAAAGTTTATGTACATAAACGAAAAATATGGCATGGAATTATCGTTAGACGGGACGGTGTGACAAGTAGTCCTAAGCATGGAAGTCCAGGGTCCTATATGGTGAGTACAGGCTAGGGTTAGTCGGAGTATTGGGGTTTCTATATGGGACGAATGTCATCTGCATAACGTAGCTGGGAACGCACTACGGTACTTATCAGGCTTACATTCCTGTCACACCGGGCCTTCAGGCTGAGTAAGATATAGTCGAATTTCGGCTAATGCAAGATTTTACTTTAGAGGACTAGCCTTCTGAGCTTTCCATATTTTTTGAGAATTAATAAACTAACTGTACATTGTCGAAATCTTCTTTTTTAGAACTTTCTAATACTAAAAATTTACAAAGTTAAAAGTATCAAAAGTGTACCAGTGTGCTATCAGTTTAAAGCTATATTTTCGGTCTCCTACAGTCGCTATAGTCATAATACTTTAAGTCGTTATTTGGCGGTTTAAATAAGTTAACCTACCGCATCATTTCAGGGTTTATTTTTCCGTTATTCTTTTCTAACCACCCCGGCCTCTTGGCACAGCAGTTTATTCGTCACAAATCGATTATAAATGCGCCTTAAATATGCCATAACGCTCAGGTATCTCAATTAAGTAACGCTCCTAGGAGTCAGGGTGAGCCATTCAAGTTGTATGGGATGCCTTTTTCACATCTGCATTCTAACATATGGAAGAAGTTATCACACTACAACAGTAGGCAACGGCATTGTTGATTTCTTACGCAACGTTTTGTACCGTTTATTACGCTATCCCTTCCTGACGTCACAGAGCTTTCAAGCCCCTGGAAACAAACAATAGAGTGACGTCACACCTGGAGACAACCAAAAGCAACCTCAGGGATGGAGACGGCAGGAGACATGGTTTGCAGTTAAACTCAAGAATCTTTTTATATATTGGCAGTGTTTTTGATAATGTTTCGCGAAACAATGCTTGGATTCTTGTTGTTTCACCTTGCCGCAGCAAGTTCTACCACTCCGGAGCCTGAGGTTCCAACGTGGAAATTGTTCAGCTCTTCGCTTGAGGATAAAATTGTTGCACCAATATCTTGTATTGCCATAATCATCCTAGGTAAGCATAACTGGTTTGATCGTAACTCGTTCATCCTGGGTTAATCTCGGTTAGCTTACAAGCAACACTGGTTTAGCTACGCACTGGTAGTGCCGCTGGTTTTCCAAATTCCTACATTTTACATAAACCTATGCGTAAGCATATCAAAAATACAACAAGCAAATAACATACTACTATCACTTTCACTATAACTCACAATATGTTTTAAAATTCTGTTTTCAATTTAGGCATGCTGTACCTCTATCTGAAGACAAAAGCTCTTCATGCCCAAGATAAAACAAAACATACTGAAGCTGATCTCCACCCAGAGCGTGACAGGGACATAGAAAGTATGAAGAAACTCGGCACAGGAGATTTCGAACCCTTCCTCAATCCCTTCGACGTCGAGGCCGAAACCCGACTAAGATTGTATTCAAACAATGTGCAGGAACTTTTCACGCTCTCCTTCCCATGTATTTTTGTGGTGGCATGTTCTCCCTTCATGCTTTTGGTGCAGTCTTACATCGTCAGCTATATCTGGGATGATGTGGGAGTCAACTCCAAGTTCGTGAATGCCAACATCCCAATTCGATGCTTTTTAATGCCATCGGGCCTGGTGTACGCCATCATGTTTGGGTTTGTGTTTCAGTGTGTCACCAGGAAGCAATCGGCAGTCACTGACAGGTTTTTGTACCAGGTGAAACTCCTCTGGCAGATCGTGGCCATGACGACCAAGATCCATCTCTCAGACACAGACCGTCTAGATGTGGTTATCGCTGTGAAGGATGCCATTGTCCACATGATGGTCCGTATTGTCGACCGTCCTGTGGAGAAGTACGTGAATCCGCCACCGGAGCATCTGACAGGTATCTTTACCGATACAGTATCTGTGATCCATAGTATCCTGACCTAGAAATACATGTAGTTAAAGACGGACTTTCATTAATCAATTTCATACTATTACGGTCTAAATATAGCTCAGTTTGTCAACAGACATGAGCACAATTCGACAATTAATGCGTAGCATGTTGTATGATTCATTCTCATAATTGTGCGAGAGTCTGAATGAAAAATGTATTTTTCTGTTCCTAAACTCTTAATTTATTTCTGCCCCTATCTCCTGTCATCCAAAACCATGTGTTAGAATTATGGACTCTAATGCTTTTCCCTATTTAAAGACTTTTTAAGAAATGAACATAACATATTTCAGACAGCCTGTACGCCATTCTTGATAAGATTCGGGAGGTCGACTTAACCGACAAGTCCGCCATGGTTGATACCACGATGATGCACAAGATCAGCAGCATTATTGTGGAGCTCATTGGGAGTGACTACGACAACTTCAACATCTTCCACGCTCGCACACACATCCTCCAGTCAGTATTGGTTAAATACAAAATTATGAAATACGTGCTAATCTATTAAATTTTTTAAAACTGTGTTCGCTAGACAGCAAAAAATATTGATTTTCATAAAACGCACGTGGCCGAAGATAAAAACTTATATGGCATTTAATATTATTCTCCCGTTATGATAAATTAAGCTAAAATTTGTGGCACAATTTGTTTATCATATTTAGTATGGAATTATACTTTCAATATTACGATTTTTCTCAAAATCTTGGAAATTAATTTAAATAGGGCATATGTGTAATAACTACTGTTTCTTTGCAGATGGTTCATCCTGGAGTTTCTGGGTCTGTCTGCGTACTTTGGCATCTTGCTGATTGACGGCAAATCATACATCTTCGAGCTGGTCGTGTCCTACATCACAGTAATCTCTATCTCCATGTTGTGCTACATTGTCGCTGATCTAGACGCCCCCTTCAGTGGCTTCTTCACAATCGACATCAAGCCTCTGTTTGACATTCTGAGGCGCGCAGAACAGGTGTACAACGACACGTGCGCCAGTGCCTCACAGGCGAGGAGAGAGAAGTATTTGAAGGCACAGAGCGCCCCCAAGAGCCGACCCCAGGCGATCCCACGCAAAACCCGCCCAAAGACCGTGGGTACAGAAGATGTATTTTTTGACCTAATGTCGTGAGAGATGGGCAAGACAGATGGCTAGAAAGAACGAAACTGCACTCCTACGATAACTTTTAGTTACTTTTGATACATTTAACTGAAGAAATCTTCCTAAAAATTTGATAGTAGCCAACCGTTAAAAATCCAAAGTATTTAACTTTATTCCAGTATTTTCAAATTTGACTTTTCACTACCACTCACCACTCGTTGAGTAGTTTAAATTAATCTTGCTCGAAATTTTGGAGTCCCAGAATAAAATGTATAGAATAAGCCATTTGCGTTACTCATTTATTCATCAGAAAGCCTAAAGGGGACGCAAAAGCAATATTGAATATGGTGAAAAAAGATAGAATCAACCCATAAATTACTAGTTTGATAATTATAATAGAAGACAGTAACTACATGTACATGTATCTTATATCTTTTGTTCATTTAAGTCATGTTACAAAAAAAGATACATTGCACACAAGATATGCGAACGGACATAGCTAGCGTGAACAACAACACGCAAAAAACAAGAACATGTATATGAGGGTTCGGTGAAAAGTCCACCGTTCAAAAGCACTGTCTACCTACATAATAAAAGCAATTTCCTTTTTACATTCTCTCAATTGTTATCTAAATAACCTCTCATTGTCTGAAGCAATTTGACTTGCACAGAAAACAATAAAAATCATTAAAACTGCCCCAGGTCAATAGTGTATTACAATTAACCGTTTATTACGAGCTATCAAAATAACAGATAATTATGTGTACGTGCTCAAAACCGTGTATTGAAATGAACAATACGTGCAAGGAATCATCAATTGATATCAAAAGAGACAAATACGTTCTGCAGATATAAAAAATCAATGATATTTTTGGGCATTTTGGATTAGAAACCCTGACCGTTTCGACGACTTATTGTGCCCTGAGAACATAGTAGGTTTAAAGAGACTGTGACGAGGGTGAAGGCCGTTTATACTAACCAGTGCTCGTTAAATATCCGACTGGAATCATACCGGTATTTATTGTACACAGCATAATGGTTCGCTTTTGATGATTTTCTTTGATGACCTATTTCCGATGAGGTGCTGGTACATAAAAATGATTGCTAGGATATCGTTGTTTCTCCATATAAAACTAAGCGAAACGATCGGTGTACGTATTTATCAGTTGAAGAGGCCATCATGAAGATCGCTTGTTTTACAGTGCCAGGTATATTGTTAGCGACCTTTCCAAATGTAATGTTTAAGCTGCAGAAAAAAAGTTTGAATTTAATATTGCTGGTCAATTTCTAGTAGCGAGTGGCATAAGTAAAAATAATAAATAATAACAATATTAGGCAGGCAGGAAAAGATTTCGATGGTGTCATTTTATTAATTTTGTTGCGCATATTAGGCCACGTTATAAAGTGCATGTGCATGTACGTGCAAAGAAAAACAAACGCTCTTCTTTATTTTCAATATAAGAAAAACAAGAGATGTAGTTGGGTGTGGAATGTAAACGACTTTTTTTCAGTTTTAATCCTGTCGATTGGTGTCCTTGACTTTTCCAAGGTAAGAGCAATTTCATAGCAATTCTTTGTAATTGCATTCTTCACAATTATTTCATTCGTGTTATAGTTTTGTTAAAATAGATGTCACAATCTACATAATCAGGATTTAATCTTGTGGCATTGCCTTATATGATATTGCATTTATTTACGAAATCTTACCTTATTGACTGTAGGTGCTAAAATTCCAAAAAGATACGTTCTATAATTAGAATGATAGAAATACACGATCTAAGTTTCACATTAAATACATCCCTAGCCAATTGCAATCTTGGAACATATAAAATTGGAATTGCAGGCACAGCAGGGCAGTATTCATGGTATTCCTGAAAGGTTCTTGTTTAAGTGTGAAGGTCGAGAGGATGGGTTATACGCAGATATCGCAAGGAATTGTCAGGTGAGGTGCTAAGTATTTTGAATTTAAGGGCATCTTCTTTGTTCCCCTTTGATTAAGTAACCTCTCGTTTCACTTCAAAGCTTCGTATTCACTCAAGCTCAAACTTTTATACTGCCTGAACGATGACCAAATATCTATAAGTAGTAGATTTTATTTTCTTCTCCCTTTCTTTCTTTCTTTCTTTCTTCTTCTGACTTTTTGCAAAGCCGTCCCATGTCTACTTTGTTTGTTTGTTTGTTTATCATTTAGAGTAAAGTGTTAACTTCAGTGACAACGTTTTCTTTGTTTGTTCCTCTCTGATTGTCCGTTTCAAAATTTTTGTCATGGTAAGAATATTTTAAGAATTGGCCAGTATTACGACCATCTGATTTTGTTTTCAATGATTCTCTAGTCGTCGCAAATTCTGAGTTAGCTTCCTCCAACCCGTCCCCTCTATTCGACCTCTTCTCCAATGCCTCAATGTTCTTTAAAATCCTCGTGCCAATTTTCGTAATCGATGCAAAGAAAACGGCACCAAATATGATAATCCCAACAGAGATGAGGATC
Source organism: Lingula anatina (assembly GCF_001039355.2). The sequence goes on from NW_019775513.1 coordinate 567,737, forward strand.
AGTTCGGTGGTTAAAGGTCGCACAATAGCGAAGGCAGCCACCAGAGCCACGGTATCCAACACGTAGATCAAGGCAGCAAGGACAAGGCGGTGGAAGTGACTGCCAATTACCGACCCGAACGGTGCGCCGACAATGACAACCGGCACTGTGACGGCTACATATTCCCAGCAGTCAATGGAGACGCCTCCAATGATGACAGCCCTCCAAAACAGTCCAACCACAGTGTTTCCCGCCATCAGGACGATGGAGGTGGGCGTGGCAGTTTTCTCGCTGACGCGGAACAGAAGGGTGAGGATGCTGAAGCTGCAGATATCGAGCCCACTTCCGGCAAACGACGTAAACATTCCACCAGCGAAGCCTGTCAGAACCAACACCAAGGCTTTCCAACAGTTAAACGTTGGTATCTTAAGAAAAGTACGTCGCTTGTGGTTTATATTAAGGAAAAATAGAGCGAAGGCAAACGTGAACCAGATGCAGACAAATCCCAACTTTTTTTGCGGTGGCGTCAACAGCGGGCTCACGTACTCCAAACCAATAATGATTCCTGCAGCGCCACCTAGAGAGGAGAAAAGTATGGCGTGCCATTCTAAGTGGATTTGCATGTAGATGATGGTGAAGGCTGCCGCCGGAAGCCCAACAGACTGGATGGCCATGGAGAAGTCTCTGGCCACGATGGGGGAGATTTTAAACGCCAGGGTCATCACAGGGAACGCTACGGCCCCTCCAGCCTCACTGGTCATTCCTGGTAAACAGAAACAGAAAAGCTGGTTTCATGAATGATAACATTCGTCAAAAAAATGGAATAATTCAATCGATCAATTTCACCTAAAAACCTAAACCTGCTCTTAAAGGCCATACCTACAAACGCTTGGAAGACTCTAGAAGTGATGCCAATACATATAATTACACCAGTCCAACTAGGGCTTTATTTATTTTTTTATTTTGATTCATTTGGAAAATTACACTACCTGCAACTAAAGAGCCCAACACCATGGTTATGGTCATGAAGTATTTATCCGTGAAAAGGCCCCAGTAGTTGTATCTGATCATAATAGACAGCCACGCAAACATGATGACAGACACTGGGATGGCGAACGCAACGATGCGTCTGTGCTTCACCATGAACTTCTTGTACCACTTTGCATCCGGAGAGAGACTTCTCAGAGCCTCTTCTTGGGCTGGCAGAAGATGCTGGCCTGGTAAATAAATAAATAAATAAATAAATAAACAATTTATTTTTGGTTGAATATGCCTAATATTTTGTTAGGGAAACATGATGTTTTGATTGACATACCAGTACCAAGGGTACTGGTATGTCAGATAAGATAATGGTAGGATAAATATACATGAAGATTGCCCTTTCAAATGAAATGTTCTAAAATTTATCTTCTTTGTCTTCGAAAATTTGATTCAGATTTCCCTTTGCTTTGGAACTCTTCAAATGATTGACATATGTTCCTTTACAGTTTACTCCAAATAATTATTATTGTTTTGTTCTTATATAGTTTCTTTAAGTTAGTTTTAAAACTGTATTCGATAATTTTTTTTAATTTGAGAACAGTGTTACATTTTTTCTACTTTAAACATAATATTGCTTATACCTTCCCAAAAATATTTTTTAAGAAAGACTTTTAAATCAAAAGGGTGTTTCCGGACACAGCATCCACGAGTTGATGACGTGTCATCGTCTGCTGTAGACATCAACAAAATGTTCTGAAATATAAACAGACCTTCAGTTATTTCATCGTCAATATCATCATTAATTGTCTTGTCACCTTTACATATGTACATGTACAGTATGTTACGCATTACTAAAATTGACCCTTTTTCTTAGGGATAACTTAAATTCATGTAATATTATATTATTATGACTTAAACCACTTTTTGCTAAAACATACGTATTTAGTCGTTGAAAAAGGACATTTAAATAGCTTTGGATTTTATCGAATCTTTTGCAACCGACATTTTCCTTCGGCTCTTTGACGTCTGCGGCGATCTGTTCTTCCTCATCCATCGTAGTGTTTTGTGCCTAGATATTTCATACGCAACCCGGTTTGTTGACCCAGTGCTCCAGGTGTATCTAACAAAAAAATGCAGCATATTAAAGTACAAATGTACATGTGAAAATCAAGACTCGTGAAGGTACACTAACAAAACGGTTATTCATGCATGGATAAAAAATGCATCGAATAACCTAAGTAGTAAATGTGTCTGTAGATTATTCGTTTCGTTCAAAAGATACGCCATTCTTGTTATGTTACGTGAATAAAGAACGGGCGTAAGAAGAGAGTTGCCTGAGAATATTAGCACGCATTTTCTTTCATGGTTCAAGCAACTCAAAACAGAACATGTGAAATTCTTTTTTCATATATATTGTTTAGACCGAAAAAAAAACGAACATCTTACTTGTCAGAGTTTGGATTGGATCACTATTAGGGCCGTTGTTGAAAGTGCTTTTATCTTTGTTTGCAATGTAAAATAATGATAAATATCTTTATACCACAAGGTCGTGGCTCAAGTCCTTTAAAAGGTTAAAAGTATAGTGAATGGCTACCCTCTAGCATCAATTGTTAGGTCGTCTACTCGATGATGAGCAAGAGGCTTAACACCCGTTCTTAAATCATAGAATTAAAAAACGCGAACACAAGACGAATTGATAGAAACAAAGCTTCATTTAACCAGGGAATTATATCGGATATAATTCCCTGATTTAACAAAGCGAAAATTCTTTACTCACCCGCTTTTTTCTCTAGACAGGAAAGGCTAGAGAGTCGGCAAAGATGTGGGTTCGGTTGATCAAACTGTTAAGGGCACGGTGGGTACTACCTCAAAAGCAGCCATTCAGGCGGTAGCCATGGCAATTTGAAATTGAGTCCGCTAGCGCATGCGGCCTCACCGTGAAATGGCAGAACTAGGGGATGTGGAGTACGTGCTCTTATCGTGTGCCTTTAGCGTCTCCTAATTCGTCTCAAAGCTCTTGGGCTGGAAACCAACTCAAGACGCCATTCACTCTCATCTCTCCTCTCCGTTACCCTACTTTTTTCCTAACCCACTGACACCCTACTTACAGTTAGATACAATTAAAGAAAACTAAGGTATCAAACAGGAAATCACTCGTAGCTTGTTAAGTATAATTAAGGATTAAACTTTCTGTAATTATACAATTAAAGTAACAGTAGGAAAAAATCAACAAAATGTTTGGGTTTTTTTAGGTTAAAAAATCTTTATATAACTTATACGACAAAATTTTTTTCTAAAAATGAATATTAAGAATTTAAGGCAGTAATGTTTTTTCCGTCAAATTTGTCAAAATTACGATTAGATTTCATAACATGGATTTTTTGAAAGTCTTAGGCCCGATGTTGTTCTAGCGCCATGTGGTCTTATATTGACGTCTGCACTATTCTATTTCCAGTCCATGGAAATCAATATATACATAAAGAGTCGTGGATAAATTGAAATTGCTGTCTAGTGCCCCACCAAATTGTCTCTTCACAACGATAAGATATAGAAATAAATAAAATAGCTACTGTCTGGTGTTGAGTGATGCGCCATGTTTACATATATACACTGAAGCACTATACTTTCGTTGACAAGACAATTACATATAGCAAAGATCTGCAGATCATTCCCTTTGACTTCCAGAAACAATTAGATAGAGCTATTTCGTATTAAATATATAAAAGTCATTCCTAATGACCTACAGATTAATTAAACGTTAATGTTTATTTCTCCAGGTGTACCGTATTTGTATTGGCGGCGAACTTCTGACTTCTGAAGCAGGTTTCGACATGTTTCCTTGTCCACAGGGAACGCTGTTCGACCAAAACACTTTGACCTGTCAGCACGCAGCTAATGTGATATGTCCACAGGAGTAATGGGCGGAGTCTCTCGAAATGGTTTTTCAAATCTTATAGATGAAAATATAAGAGATGTGTAATAATAATAATAATAATAATGATAATAATGTCACCGGAAAGAACAATTTCCCTATCGTTAATGACTCAAAAACTTGAAGGCTGACACTTTTACAGAATGTCCTTCAGACATAAATGTTTTATTAGCACGATTAGTGTGTATTAACCATTAGCCTTTATGCGTGTGTGTGTGTGTGTGTGTGTGTGTGTGTGTGATGAATTTTGATAGAAGCAGGGGCCAAAAATTATGTCCGCTATTTTTCTGAACGTTTCGACTACTTCGTGCATCGTACTGTCAGTCTTGGCTGAACATCTCCTGTCTTTTTCTAATCCTTTATGTCCATCTTTTAGTCATTCACCTGTAGAACTTTCACTTTTAGCATGTCAGTAAATTCAAGTTCACAGTTTCGTGTTTTCCTCTTCGTCTGCACTCCCTGTATTAGTTTCCCTTTGCGCGTCCGCTTTTAAAGACTTACTCACATCTATATGAAATATTTCTATTTCGGTTTTGGCATTTTCTGAATCTTCTATTGTTGTCGAAATATCTGTGCTATTTTCTTTCATCCCAGAATTTCCACGTAATGCATTTGATGCCTCAAATATCTCTAATATAAGCCCGCCGATTTTGGTAACTGAAGCAAAGAAAACGGCGCCAAATATGATAATCCCAACAGAGATGAGGATCAGTTCGGTGGTTAAAGGCCTCACAATAGCGAAGGCAGCCACCAGAGCCACGGTATCCAACACGTAGATCAAGGCAGCAAGGACAAGGCGGTGGAAGTGACTGCCAATTACCGACCCGAACGGTGCGCCGACGATGACAACCGGCACTGTGGCGGCCACATATTCCCAGCAGTCAATGGAGACGCCTCCAATGATGACAGCCCTCCAAAACAGTCCAACCACAGTGTTTCCCGCCATCAGGACGATGGAAGTGGGCGTGGCAGTTTTCTCGCTGACGCGGAACAAAAGAGTGAGGATACTGAAGCTGCAGATATCCAGTCCACTTCCGGCAAACGACGTAAACATTCCACCAGCAAAGCCTGTCAGAACCAACACCAAGGCTTTCCACCAGTTAAACATTGGTATCTTCAGAAAAGTACGTCGCTTGTGGTTTATATTTAGGAAAAATAGAGCAAACGCAAACGTGAACCAGATGCAGACAAATCCCAACTTTTTCTGAGGTGGGGTCAATAGCGGGCTCACGTATTCCAGGCCAATAATGATTCCCACAGCGCCCCCAAGAGAGGAGAAAAGTATGGCGTGCCATTCCAAGTGGATTTGCATGTAGATGATGGTGAATGCTGCCGCCGGGAGTCCAACAGACTGGATGGCCATAGAGAAGTCTCTGGCCACGATGGGGGAGATTTTAAACGCCAAGGTCATCACAGGGAAGGCAACGGCTCCTCCAGCCTCACTGGTCATTCCTGGTAAACAGAAACAAAAAACTGGTTTCGTGAATGCCTACATTCTTTAAGAAAATGAAAAATCCATGGAAAAGATGGAAACCAATTCTATCTTGCTACACATTTATCAGATATTACTTGCTTTGCTTCTTTGCATTCTTTTGATCTCTTAGGGTTTTGAACATTACTGTAATTTTGTAAAGCGTCTGGTGTGTGCACTACCTGCAACTAAAGAGCCTAATACCATGGTTATGGTCATGAAGTATTTATCCGTGAAAAGGCTCTCAAAGTTGTATCTGATCATAATAGACAGCCATGCAAACATGATGATGGTGACTGGGATGGCAAACGCAACGATGCGTCTGTACCGTACCATAAAGATTTTGTACCACACGGCGTCCGGAGGGAGATTCCTAAGAGCCTCCTCTTGGGCTGGAAGTAAATGCTGACCTAAAAAAAAGTAAAAAGGTTTATTATAGAAAATAATGGTTAAATGCGTTTTGTTGCTTAATGTTACAAGTAAACCCGTGTCGCAATAGTATAAATCTATTCGATGCGGTGTAACGTGACAGTGTCCCCCATAATGGAGAGTACAGGTAAACCTCGCCCTAGATTTTGACCCACTGAGGTCAGGCTAACCCTAACCACTATGACAAAATGGAGAGAGGATTTTCTGTTACACGGACCCTCAGTTCGTTTCACCGGCGTTACTGTTTTCGCTTTCGGCTTGCTTTTATTTTACATGTGTTTTTTTTATCTGAAATGCATTTTCATAAAATTACTTAAAATGAAACTGTACTTTTGGGGGCCTTGAAACGAATGAAATAATAAATTCTCGGTCAATCTGCGGTAGTTTTCTGCGCATTGCAGTCACAGTTGACGGCTGATACCCTTCGCTTCTTTCTTCAACCCCGGAAGTGAAAATGAGTTAAAATGACTAGAAATTGTCATTTTTTTCTATCTTTAAGCTCCAGAATGTGACCTTTTTCTTTTAATTTCTTAGTCATTTTCCTTTGTGAAATAAGTACTGCTGAGACAAAACATTACCTTCGCAGAAGTATTTCTTTAGAAACACTTTTAAATTAAAAGGGCGTTTCCGGACACAGCATCTACAAATTGATGACGTCATACTGTCGTCTGCCGGAGAGAAGTGAAATGCTCCCTGAAGTGCAAAGAGATTTTGGTTTAAATTTATTACACACATTTTCATTTGGTACCTACTGCTGTCACCGTCATAAACTTGTGTGTAAAGTTTACGGAAACCGTCGGAAATCGTTGCAATTCTTTCTGATACTTTATCTATTAAGGTTTCTTCGTCGTTTATCACACCAAAAGTCGGGTCAAGTAACGTAACTCTATTCAATTATTCTTTAAATAAGTGGGCAGTTCTCTTTACAGCTACACTTTTTGGTTGTAAGGATTTAACGCAGAGAAGGGGACGAAATACACATTTCTTTAAAATCAGAATAAAAAACCACTTGTCATTGTGCGTGTTATTAGCTATCTTTCACAGACATGACAACTTTTTTCTAGTTTAGCGAAACTCTTGTCTACATTAATTAAAGGCAAAACCTAGTATAGAGATGCAAATTGCAATTTGGCTCAAAACACTGAAATAAGGATTAAACGTGAAAGATTGAAGGAAAGATTTGCTTAAACCTCGGATGCTCCCTGATGGTAATGTGCTTATCTCACTTTAAAAGTAAGTGGCAACATTAAGTCATATAGTGAACATGATTTGAATGTAAAAAGGACGAGAGTTACTAATGTTATCCTTAACCCGGTTAAATGACAATTTCATGTGCAGATAATCTTACATAAAAAACTGAACAAAAAGACAAGCAGCAACACGGTTTGCATTTCTGACAAAACCTACAGTTTCTGAGACAGGGATGCATTTTTAAAAAATGAACGAAAAAGTGAATGATATTAGAATACCACGGTAGCAGCTGAAGTGGTATTAATACCTGCACCCTGATACATAATTGCGCGACTCGTCTGGTAATAACTGCAATAAAGTCAAACCCAGATATTATCCAAGCCAACGCATTAAAATATCTTACCAAGTATGGGGTAATAATCTGCTTTCTTCTACTAATTCTGAGCTCGGAGTGTCACCCAGGGATGTGTCTGTCTTTGTATTAATAATCAGATCCAGCCGTGCTCATTTGGACTGGTAATAAAATTCCGATACATTACGTCTACAGACGAATGCGTGTGATAATGAATGCATTAATTCACGCGGTGTCTTAATGCCGCCTACCAGTCTTTACATTGGGTTTTAATTGCTTTCGTGAATGAGAACGCTTACACTATGTTACACCTGTATTCATGATGTGTAGAAATTTATTACTTTTTTCAAGAAACATTTCATGATACCAAAAATTTCCCCAGTGTTGGCAAGGCTAGTGATGTCACCGGCCAAGAATGTATAAAACTTCCCTGTACCAGCGACAGATGGAAAGTGTAACTTTATGTTTTAATTATATTGACGAAATGTAATGCAGTAAAAAAAATGAAATAGCACTGATGTGTTTTATTTGGGGTGTGAACTATGTCTTTTATGTCTCATCCATCCCAGACACAGGTTGTGTACCACAAGCTTTCACAGTTTTATTCACAACAAGAAGGAAAGCAACGAAGAATATCGATTGTTCGAGATTTAACCAAACAAGGTCGTTTTTATTATAAAACCCCATTGTTCTAATAATTTTTATTAATAATTTGTTGCCAATATTAAATGTTACGGCTTTAGGGATAATATATATATCGAATATTCAATAAGACTCAAAAAAATTATGATGTGAGGAGTCAGCAAAAGTTATCATTTACAAATAATTCTACTCAAATGTCGTGTACATTGGCTATCATTTAAAAGTCATATACTGGTACTTTTTCAACTTATGAATGCTCACTGTGTATGAGAAACATCATTGACATGGTCAAGCGATCTTTTATTTGTGAAGTAATTTAAAATTTATAATAAACACCTGAAGGAACACCTGTCGAACGCACACATCAAACAAAAAGTAACATATACATGTAACACCCAAACCCAATATAGAGGTGCAATTGATGTCACAACGTCAAGCATGTTATTAAAAATATGTACTGCACAGATTGCAAACTGTGTTTGATTATTTTAGGGTCCCACACGAAGAAGCTTGTATTAAAGTTTCGCTCTCCTGGAACCAAGAATAATTAAAAATAATTCATCGTTTAACCCCCAAAAGGAACATACGTTACTGTCACAAATACAAAACGTCCAACAGTGAAACGTTCTACTCACATTGAAAATTCAGTCATCACTGGTTTTGTTCATTGGTTTATCTCCTACAAGTAACGTTGCTAAAAATCTTCTGTATCGAGAAATTAATTGTTTTTGAGCGACTTTTGTTTGCTTGTCACAGAATATTTTAAAAAATGGGGAAAATACACCCTACCGACAGTAAAATAAGCATAAATATTTTTTTCCCTTCGTGATCCAAATATTATATCAGAAATGTCACACTATATATGATGGAACCACAATATATTGTTCGGTCAGCAAAAGAAAACAGTGTATCTCTTGTACACAAGTACTTGAACAAAATGAAACATTTTGACAATTTTTCTAGGGAACATACGTTACCTAGTATAAGCCATGACGCAAAGCCCTTTGAGACACAGTTTAAATATTTATAAAAACGTCCTTACGTCATGTCTAATTTACCATGACTGAACCACTAAAAAATATATCGGAACGTGGCATAAAAATGAAAATTAAATTCCAAGGAACATACGTTACCATATAGGGCTCTTTGCGTAATGTTAAAGACATGGTAAAAATTAAAATTTGAAGTTCAGTTGAGACAGTCGTGGATTTTTCTTCTATACACATATATGTTTTGAAATATTGAATACAACTTTGAATTCATTCATTTTTATTTTTTGACATTTCAGCATGTGAAATGCACCTCTATATTGGGTTTGGATGATAAACACTTTCACTTTTCAAAAATAAGAAAAAAAAAGAGAATTAGTAAAAATAGTAAAGTTAGATATGTTGCATATGCATCAGTTTGACCAAAATTAGTGTGAAGTGGTAGAATATTTCTTGTCAAAATAAAGTGAGTAATTTACAAGCACCACGTGGCTTAGCATGTCACTCACCACAATAACTTCTAAAATTATAACACATAATAATCCCAAAAATAAGGGCACGGAAATTCTTTTAAAAGGGCAACAGACTTACTCAATTGAAATTCAAAAAATCAAATGAAACTAAAAGGTATGCTATGAGGGATTTGCGCGCCACATCTAATTATCCTTAAAAAAGCATTTCTTCTACTTACAAACTACTGCGCAACACATACCTCTATTAAAGTTTTCTACCAATTCTAATGTAACTTAGTTCTAAACGAGCCATGATTGGTTTATAGTAATACCGTCTACCTGACATTCCAGAAGAAACTACCGACATTGAGGGATTTGAGATCTGACTTGTGACATGTAGCATTTCAGGATAAAAAGCCATAAAAATGTAAGACTTAGGGACATATCACATGCGTATAAGTATAGTTATGATACTGAAAACACATTAATGTGCAACGATTTGGAATGCATGGGTATTGCAATTTGGATATATGTTATAGTCTTGAGTAAAATATATCTTGCTTTTTTATTCTTGCGCTAGGAAAAACAAGGTTTCACAAGACCTATAACAGCCATCTGTTTCAGATTTGTTATTTGGTTTTAGATTTGTTACTTAAAATTGTTCTTGTTTCATTTAATACTGTATAAATGACTCAGTCGGTCCTCTGTTGCTGTTGTCTGTCTTTTGATCAACCGTCCACAACAGTGTTGCCTTGGTGATAGAACTGGAAATTGCTCCTCGAGTTCTGAAGATTTAAAATAATGTCGGTTGTCTATCATTTGTGGAGGGAAAGTCTAAAATTGTATACATGCTGATTCTTACGACAGATATAAAACATTGCGGATAAGGCACCCAGTCGTAATTTACACAAATTAAAGTCGAACCCATTACAATTTATTCTAGTCAACGATCTTAAAACCTATGTAATTCTTCGTAACTGAGAAAAAATAGCCAACATCATCGCCTCCCGGTTGTTGTGTTCATTATCTTTTCACTTTACTCACCCTTAACTGTCGAAGCTGGATTTCAAGTTCGAGAATTTTTGAATGCGCCTCCTCTCGGTCTCGTCTCTCGGCCTCAAAGTCTTCGGTCACGGCGCGGATTTGCTCCTTCAACATATTGACATAGTCATCGTCGTTAGAACGGTTAGAAGACCGGTGGTGATCCTGGCTCATGGCAGCGCTCTTTTGCAGGTTCTCTATTTCTTGATTTTTCTGATGAATGGTAAGACGAAGATCGCGGATGGAATCTTGAAGCTGAAAGTTAGTGAAAGATGCTATAGAATTATTTTACAGTTACTGCGTAGTTAGAGGACAAGGGAAATGTGCGAAAACTTTAGAGGACTGATGATTAAAACCAAGTTTTTTCTGCGGGTGCTAATCAAGGGCACCGTTATACTAGCAAATTTTCATTTTGATTTCAAACAATGAGAGCCAATGTTATTTGAAGCCATCTTCTTGATTTTAGTTGATTTTAAAAATTATGATCCCTGCACATACACGTTTAAATATTCTACGTTTAAATATTCTCATTCTGTCTCGAAACAATTGAAACCACATGTACATGTAGGCCTATGTACCGTACCTCAACCATTCGATAACATCCCACATTACGTTTGTAGTAGCATTTTCTATGTATTTAGTTTAATACCCATAAATATGTAGAGTAAAGGTTGACCATAAATACGTGATATTCACCTGTTCCTTCTCTTTTTCTATCGATGAAGTTTTCGCCTTAGCATTGAGCAGTATCTTGTCAACTTCATTTTGCTGTGCCTCTGTCAACACGTCAGCGGGCTCTCTGCTGGCGCATGCGCACTTTTGCGTTTGTTTGCTCTTAAGCGCATTTTGCAAACTGATCACATAGTTGTCCCTCTCCACGTTATATTTTTGCCAATGAAGGTTAGCATCGATAACCTAAATTCATAAAAAAAAGTTTGTCATATTATCAGAGGCGTCCTGGTATAATCTATCTATGTTACAAGAGATTATCATGAATCAAAATTAGTTCTTTCTCATCAGGATATGAATAAGCGCTCGTTTTATTATTATTATTATTATTTACTACTATACGACCAAAACGTGATTCATAAAAAAGATAATTGCAATTTTTGAAGCATGAACATAAATATTATCCACTTATTCCGTCTGGGGAGTGAATAAACATTGATGAACAAGGTAAACCTACTGTAGTATCAAAAACTTCCATGGTAATGTTCAGTGGACTGCCCATATATACTGGTACATGTAGTTTAAGAGACGATACAGTAACATTTACCCTCCAAATAAAAATGCCAGTTATTCACAGAATCAACCTACCTCTCCTAGCTGTTGTTTCAGTTGTTGATTCTCAGATTTTAATTTGTTATGTTCTGATGATTTAGGTTGCTGCAACAAAAACGTTTTGATGTTTAAACATTTAAAAATAAATCCCGCGTTCTTCTGTATGTATTTCTCAGATGGATTCAGCAGCCCCCTGCACATGTACAACGACCTGCCAACCACACTGTACCAGGCATTTAAAAAACTCAATACAAAAGTTGGTCGAACAACCACAGATGAAAATTTTGCCTTTATAAAGAATTGATGAACCAAGTGAACGAAACTCTGATTGCATTTGCTCAGGACCTCACCAATGCCCTGGCTTAGAGAGATCTAGAAGACAGTGCTGCATTTACTGGCATTATTTTGTATGAGTGATCATAGCATATCATATCGTTGCTTCAAAGTATACTTATTTATAATTTCATTTCTATCGCACATTTTTATTTACCTACGTAGATTTATAGGCTGCAATGAATAAGGCAAATCATTAAAAGCTCGCCTACATAAATGGCTGAAGGCGATATACTAATTATATTCTTTTTAATGTCGCCACGTAGGAAAAAAAATGACACTTTCAACATACCTGGCAAAGACTTTTAGAATCTAATTGTTCCGCCAATTTTAGACACAATTCAGCGGCTTTTGAGAGTTGTTGTTTTGACGTCTCGAAATCAAAATTCTGATTCTGATTGTCTTCTTTCCTTTTTCTTTCCATTTCTTGTTCTCTAGCTATTATCTCTTTTCTATCAAAAAGGTCCCCTGTAAGTTCCTAAAACGAAACATAACTATTGTCAAAAACGAATCCTGGATGCAGAAGGATGGACTGCAAACCCTGTACACAGTCTGACGAGATACACCATATCTGACAGCTACTTGGGTAACATCGACACCCTCCTCTCTCAGAGAAACAATTTTATTTCTTTCCTCATTTGTGAGCTCCCGTACCTTCAACATGGGGCAACGTGACAGCTGGACTTTAGGACTTTTCACCTTCGGAGGCGAGTGGCGTTAAGTGCCCCAGATGACCGCCTATGACATAAACGTGATAAGCCATCTTGAAGTATGCCATATTTAATTTTTTTTCTATAGAAATACTCTTCTATCCAAGACTAGAAAAGTGTCAAATATGTGATGTAAAATGCCATAGACCTCAATCGAGTATGCGACATAAATCTTACGCAATGAAACATTAAAAACTTGCACCGTTAATCTAATAACTTAATTATTAATATATATACTTATAATTTATTAATTAGATATTAAAACAATAGAACATGAGTCATGAACATCTGTACTGGTTGTCTGTATCACTGTAGCATATCGTGATATTATTCAAAAACACGCCCTAGGCATTTCTTGATTCACATGACATCTACTAAGGAAAATTAAAATTTTGAATGTTACCTATATCAAATTTTTCAATCATAAGATGTGATGAATGTACTATTACCTGTGAATGCATGTCTTGTCCAACTGTAAGCCAAACACTGCTATCTTCGCTTGTGGTGGAGGAAAAATTCAAATCCTCCAACTTATCCAACTCTGCAGTATTGGCGTAAGGAGTTTTCATCCCATTTTTTCTAGGGCTTGGTTTTGGTTTCGAGGAAAATTCTCTCAACGTAGATTCATCAGCTGCCGAGGTCGATCTCGATGCCATAATTTCCCAATTCTTCTTTTACTGAACATTGGCAGCTTTTAAGAATCTTTTAGATCTAAATGGACAAAAGTGGGCTATATTTAGAAACACACGGTTCTCCCATGTCTGTTAATTTTTTGCCAACAAATGAGATATCTTACCGGTGGTCAATGTTCAGTCTGTCTAAAGAGCAAAAAAAAAAAAAATCCCGTTACTTTCGCATCAGGAAAATTACTCTATTAAACAGCTGTTGCTATAAACAGACGTATCACAACCGGTTCTTTAAAAAGTTACTGACGATAAAAAAATCCACATTTTTACGACTGGAATTCCCCCAATACGTCATGAATAAGCAAATTTGAATTTAACTGCAAATTATTTCAATTTTCGTACTTCTAAGCTCTAGATACTTAATGCATAGGTCATAAACACATGTTCAAGTTTCTGTTTTTACAAGTCCTCGTATTTATATCTCTCGGTGTTTGAAAAAACCTCTAACTACTTCTCAGTCCGTAATACATCTATATTGATTTCACTTCGATTTAGACCTTCGTAACCGTTGAAGAAACGTATAAACAACCAGTATTATAGCAAAGTAACATTCTTTGCAAATCACCGAATCTAAAAACTTATCCTACATCACAAGTGCTATGGTTTTAGCATACCTTTGAACTTATTCAACTTCATACGTCCCGAAAATGCCACGCTGGCCACGCCATTATGACCTAGCTAGTAGGCCTACTGGTTTGTGTGCGCGTTCAGCCAACTGAACAAATATGAATACCGCCCTATAATCGACTGAAGGGGGTTCCCCGCCGCTGCGGAAATTTCCACTTTTAAGACAAAACAAAGACAGAACGCGGGAGATTTGATTAATAATTTAAAAAATCATCCACGAAGGAGCCATGTTAAAAGTTCACTTGGTTTTTGCAAAATTAGCACGTAAGACCATTCTTACTTAAGATGTGAAACAAATAAAATATATAAACACTTTAGATACATGTACTACTGGGATCCTGGGAATGAGTGTAAAGGCTTAGTCGACAGCTTAGTCGGTAAGACGGTTATGAAATAAATAATAAATTACAGGTAGATGGGCTAAATGCCATCCCTTAACAAGTTACTACGAAAATGTATTCTTCAAAAGAACAACAACAACAAGATAAAAATAAGATGAAGAAAAAAAAACAGTATTCGCACTAGTCTCTCTCTCACACACACTCTCTCTCTCCCTCTCCAAAAGAAAAATAAAATAAAATAAATAAATAAAATAAACAAATAATTGTGACACTTGAGTATATAACTAATCACAGAAGGAGACAACATCAGTTGCTTACATACTTGAGCTTTATTTCATGGATGTTTCAATTAGTTCCAATAAAGCACAGTTTAAGGTAACGGTTCTTCATATTCACTGATACCCAAAAGATTTAATTTTGAAATCTCATTTAATATAAGAAAAAATTTTTTGAAACAAACCGAAAATGTTTCAGATAAATAGAAAAATCATTCAATATAAGTTCCAATTTGTAAATTGCTTTTTATTGTCTTGAGTAACTGCATAATCTGCTTCGGACATAGTATTGATATTATCAGCCATAGTAGCCATAAACGGCGCCGTCTCTGGTTCGGCGTGGATTACGTCGAATAGGTGAAGGTTTCTTCTTTCTGAAAACATAGAAAATCTTGAAATTATATAAAGGAAAGTGAAAAGCGAACAAGTTGAGAGTGACGGGAGGGATGCATGAGGCCTATGCACGCTTATATTTTCGAAATCACTACATTCAATGACGATCCATTTCCAATATTAGCGAAAATAACGAAGTCGTCCACTTCATGTGATACTTATTTATTTATAAATAAAAATATTTCCGAAGAAATCTTACCGTGGCATTTTGACGTAGACAATTTTCTGAGATGGAGTCTCTTGTGCAAGATAGGCTGTCAGGACGAAAAAGGACAGTGCAGCTAAAGTGGACAACATTCCCAGCCACTGGCATGGAGTTCCAAAAGGTATGAAAGTGGGAACCCTCAGCAAAACGAAAAGTCGCTCCAACAGTGAATTTCCAGGAAGCCATATCCCCCGGTACAAAATAAGAGGCAGAAGAAGTCTGGTGATGAATTCGACGCTGAAATGATAATATTCATTTTTATTATGCACCACTATAATCCAAAGAAATTAGATAAAAATCGGCTCAGCACTGGTAAAGTAGTATCAGGTTGAGCAATTTAGATTTATAATTCACTGTCTGCAATATTATAAGCAATCATTTTAATTGTGCATGTGATAGGGCCTATCTGCTATATATGAAATAAATAAATAAATAAATAAATAAATAAATAAATAAATAAATAAATAAATAAAAATTAATAAAAAGCTTAAAGAGATCCAAATGCACGCACTGGAAGAAGACATGCAAAAAAAGAAAAGAAAAAAAACGTAATGTAGGGGCAGCAAATACATCTTAACTTTTGTATATTAATTGTGTCTGTCATATCCTACCTTCCTTTCAGTGTTTTCAAGAGTGTTTGAAACTCAAAATGCATCAGCGCCAGGTTCAGTGAGCCCGCTAGAAAGATCCATGATGCAAACACTGGGCTGAACTCTATCCCTTTGTTCAGTGAATAAATCAGGTCTTTCAAAACGGAAAACAAGCCACAGAACGAAGAAGGCGTGGCTGTTCTGCTCAACCACTCCATCTTTGTTGTCTCCTGTCGCTATGGTGATGTTTTTATTTATTTTTTTCCATCACGTTGCTTGAGTTGTGACGTCACAATAAAGTATCGTAACAAAATGCGTATTGTCTTTCTTCAAAAATATTTTAAATTCTTTACATGTGTTAATTGTTGATTGCAATTAATTTTTTTTCTGAAATAAAAACGATCAGATAGACATTAAGATGATATTGGTAGGCCTAATAAGATGCATTTGAATTTATTTCCCAGTCCCGCAAAAGCCGACCAAATGACATCATATAGTTTCAAATAGGCCTACTATTAAGAAATAAGAAAAGGCATTTTCATATAACTTTTTTTTTGAGCGAATGGAATGTTAATTAGGCCTACGTCGTTTGTTTATGGCGTGATCTTAACTCAATGAACCGAAAACAAGGCGGTTGTTCAGACAAATATTGCCGCGTTATAGGAAAGGGTTCGTCTTGAAACGGGCGACATCTATATCCACAAGCAAACAGCATGGCCGTAGATGTTCGGCTAGCGTGTGCTCGTGTTGACCGTAAAGAGTTGCCGTTTACAAACGATCAAGCACATTTAGTGACCCCAGGAGATGTTATTACCACAGACACGGGTTTTATGCGGTAGGCTGTTGTGTTTAAGAGACACTTTTTACTTAAAATCAATTTCTATTTATCCGAACTGAAAGCGGCAACGACAACGCCGCTGTTGACAACTATCAGCCTCTCTGGCTCTGTCCAATCCCTATTAACGGTTCGTATCTTTCCAGTGGCCATGGCACTTACATGGAGGATGAGAAATTACATGCTTCAGTATCAGGAACGGTTGAGAGAGTCAATAAACTCATCTGTGTGAAACCACTCAAGACAAGGTAAGTGATAGGTGGGGATGGAAGGAAAGTGTTTATAAATTAGTCGACAAATTCATAAGCAAGTGATTTCTACCGATGGGCAGCTAGAATCAAAGCCGTATTTGCATGTCAACGCAAGTGACGTGTTAGTTGATCACTTATCAAATATTTTTATTTTGCCCCCCCCCCCCCCCCCCCCCC
>NW_019775513.1:585053-639950 GCF_001039355.2 Lingula anatina
CCCCCCCCCCCCCCTCCAACCCCTTCCTAGAACTTAAAAAAGCGATTTTGGATTGGGACAAGTAAGTTTTGAGACCTACATGTGTCTTACAATAGGTTGTCAAGCCCTCACGGTACTAGGATGCTGGTTAGCCAGGAATTTTTTTTTCTTTTGTATAATACAGTATATAACAATTACTTCACTAACAAATAATTGTTTGAATTGTAATAGCAAAAATTTTAAACATACCGTGCCTTTTACGAATACATAATCTACAGGTAGTACAACTCTTTCAGTTGCTGATATAATACTATATTAAGTTGTATACATAAAAACATGATTCATACAAAAACAA
The DNA here is from genome assembly GCF_001039355.2 of Lingula anatina. The sequence goes on from NW_019775513.1 coordinate 585,388, forward strand.
TATAATCATTCCCATTTAGGTACAATGGAGAGGTGGGAGATGTGGTTGTTGCACGGGTGATAGAAGTTGGGCAGAGGCGCTGGAAGGTGGACACCAACTCCAGACTGGACTCTGTCCTCATGTTGTCATCAGTTAACTTGCCTGGAGGAGAGCTGGTCAGTTCGATGAGTGTGACAGCAATAAGTTTACTCAGCAGGATTTATGGTGAAAAAGAACAGATTCAGTGTAGCTAGTATGACAGTGACGGGTTGCATTTCTTTGTTTTTTTTTTAGTTTATGAATTCTTTACTTTTCAGAAACATGGTGTTTGGAATATTAAATTTTGTACTAACACAGATAAGATGCTGACTTTAACAATGTAACTGTTTTTCACCATAAGAATGAATACTTCGTATCACTGCATGCATGTATTTGAAAATGAAAATATTGACAGTTTAATCAGTTATAAACAAATTTACATTACAGAGTCTAGTGAATAGGTTCTCGCTTGTACTTTTTTATTTGTCATACATGTACTGTAGATGTCAGTTTTATGCACTTCACGGTCATATTGGTTACTATTCTTGTACCCACTGAAGACAGGATCTAGTTCTCCAATTTTAATGTATTACTGTAGGATAATTGGACATATTTTGTATTTCAGAGGAGGCGTTCTGAAGAAGATGAGAGAATGATGAGGGACTACTTACAGGAAGGGGATCTCATTAGTGTATCCTTGTCACTGTTTACTGTTTGAATACTTTGTTGATGAGCTTGAGCAACTAGGCTGAAAATCGTTTCTTATGCATGCTCTGTAACAGAGTTGTGAAGTATGGGGATATATATTTAGTTCTTATGTACTTTGAAAAAACTTGAAAGTGTTTAATATATATATTTATTTCTTTGTTTTCTGTGTTCTTGTGTTATTTTGTCCCCTTGACTGGTTCTCTCAGGCTGAGGTGCAATCTGTGTTCTCAGATGGTTCTTTGTCTCTACACACAAGGAGTTTGAAATATGGAAAGGTAAGGTGGTGTCTCACGAAATATTGCTTTTAAAAAAGTTGCAGTTTCATTTCTGAAGTACTGGAATTAATTTTTGAGGTATTTATTTGGAAAGAGTCTCAAAAAGAAGTAAGGGCTGAACAGTCGTAATTGGTTATGGTCTGGTTGAGTGGAGCATGCTTGATATGACCCATCTTTGTATACCTCACAATCATTCAGATTTATCAGTATTATCACATGATGACAGGGGACTACTAAGGGATTAGATTTACTGTGTATCTTTGGTCAGTATATGTATAATCAGACCTCTAATAGTATTGAAAAATGTCAGCATAGTTTTGTATTCCTTTACAAATGTATGAAAAATATTTCAAAGACATTGTAAAAGAGATGTGTCTCCATTTTAGCTCGGCCAGGGTATACTTCTGAAAGTGTCCCCATCCTTAGTAAAGAGGAGAAAGACCCACTTCCACAACCTTCCTTGTGGGGCCAGTATTATCCTAGGCAACAATGGCTATGTTTGGATAGCTCCCATCCTCAACGAGGACACTGAAAACACAGGAGGGTTTATACAGAACTTGGAGGTTTGGTTTAACCTGTATGATGTTTTACTAATTGTAATTTGTAACGTAAATCATTAAAATTATTTGCCATTATTGTGTCATTTGTAGTGATCAGCACTGAACATAACATTATTATTATTATTATTATTATTATTATTATTAGACAAGTTCTTTAAAGGATAGTTATGGATATGTAAATATACAGGAGAATGATGCTTATACCCTGAGTCAAATAATACAAAAATAGCTTTTAAGTAAAGTCTTTATCCATAATTCCAGCCAGTGGCAGCAGTGGACAGAGAAGCCATGGCCAGACTGAGGAACTGTGTGTTAGCCCTGGCAGAGCACAAGATGATGCTGTTTGACACTAGTGTGCTGTATGCCTATGAGGAGTCTACCAAGTACACTGTGAGTATAGTCAACAAGACCAGCACAAACTACAAATCAAAATGTGTCTTTGGCTTCAAACCGAAAATTAGTTAGTTTCCATCAGGGATAAATCATTTAAGTACAGTAGTAAACTGTGATAAAGCGAAATTTGTCTCATTTATACACATCTTACTTTTTTGTCATAAATATCTAGTTTTCTTATTCAATTGCCATATCAACAATTTTTTTTTTTATGCACCCTCATTGTGACTCTCTACCTGGGGCTTAATTGTTGTTACGTAGTGTTATAATTTTTACCAAATGTCAAGTTGAAGGAAGTAATTAATCTGATAACATTACTTATGCAGACCCTGTATGATGATACTTTCAGGTCAAAGATTTACTAAAACCAGAAATCATGGATGAAGTAGTTGAGCTGACAAGACAGAGACTTGAAGCAGAAGGGTAGACATTTTGGAGCACTAGGGTGTGGTGCAAGGATGTCAATACTATGGAAGAGTATGCAATATAAGTGCTGAGCAATGAAGTGAATGCTGTGAAAGAGATTACTCTAAATAGTTGGTGGGAGAAGTGTCTCTCTGGAGTCACAGTGAGATAGCTGTGGTAATGTAAGAATTTTCTTCAGAGCAGGATGTCCTCAAGGTCAGAGAGGACTCACAGAAGACAATGTGGACTGCACTTCAGAGTTAGTCGAAGGAAAATATTATAATGGTGGCAATACTGACCCAGCAAACCTGTGCGCACTAAGCCATGTGGAAAAAAAAGCATTGTCATTCAGATGAAAAATGAATTTTAGAATGTTTTACGTCTATGTGATGAAATATTTCAGCAGCTGAAAGATGGCTTGCCACACCTATATCTCAACATAAGTGTGTGGCAATCCATCCAGTCACTGTAAGTATTGGAAAGACACTTTGGGGGCAGGGGGGCTGCTTGTATTTATAAACAAGGCAGCAAAGCTGTCAAATGTACAGGCAAAAAAAAAGAAAATGATGCAAAATAGGTCATTTTGTCAATTTTGATGCAATAATAAATAATGCTTTTAATGCACAGTCAGTCAACACTGAATTTTAATCATGCACACCAGGTAACATGATCAATAACCGGAGGGGATCCAGAAATATTTTTTAACAGTATTCCAAAGTATCTTTGTTGATCCATCCTCCGTTTTGATGGTCTTCCAACAGAAAAAAAAATAGATACCTGTCAATATAAACTTAAAAATCTGTCTTCCGGAAGACCCAGAGGATGGTCTCAATCCACCCCTTCAGAATGATTACAGTTTCAGGACCATGAGAGTTCAAACTACATGATGAAAGTCCCAATATTTGCAAAATGATGACAGTGCATAAAATAATATTACATAATGTTTAAAGACATAAATACCAATACACTAAACCGCTTATGTGGAAATACAGAAAATGTGCAGAGCCTAAGGCGGATGGGAGTTTTGGAGAGCCATTTTTATGAAGTGCCTGTTGATTCAACTTGCAGTTGGTAAAGTGGAACATGGATAAAAATGCTGTCAAGTGTATATAATTGTAAATAATAATAATAATAAACAACTTAAGTATAATGTGTATACATATATTTATTGATCATTCTAAAAAATCATTTCTCTAAATACATTCACATTCCATTTACACTGATGTTAGCCAGTTTCACGAGTAGTTGTCGTAAATGTATCCCATGAAATTTGAGTATTGCACTATATGGAGGCAGTGGCATAAAATAACCTGTCATCTGATGAAATACTCATGATTACTACAACAATTCTAATACAAAAGTTGCCTCTGAATGTGAACCTTTTAGTCTTACTATTATAAAAAATTGGTCTCACTGTGATATGCCAAGTCTAGGTCATCAGCACTATAAAAACACTTGTATATTTTATATAATTTGCCCAGACAACAGTTACTGTAACACTATATAGAAATTATATCTGAATACTAATGTGGTGCCATTTATATCTATCTGGCACCTGCATAATGGAAAATTTTGTTGGAAAATAATAGAAATATTTCATTTTGCATTAAGGAAATTCTCACTTTTAACAGCGAGGTATTCTTAGATTCTGCTAAAGAATCAAATATTGAAACGAAAATAAAGCATTTTGACATAAAACTACAGAGAGGAAAAATATCACTTGTTTTATAAAGAAACTGCTTAAATAACAATAATGCATGCATGTATTTACAAAATAAAATGGTTTAATGTCACAAGTTTTGCTCTCCATATCAAATTTGTTGACTACACATTGTATTACAATCCTTGAATGCACATAACGATTAACCTGTTGGCAGGATAATTTTCAGGAATGTAAAAAAAACATATTTTGCCTTTTAGGTAATCTATGAAATATTGACCACTAGAGAGAGGTACTTTCATCTCTTCCATCATTTTCTTTGCAATATGAACTGAATGTCCCCCAAAAATGTGTTGACAGTGACCTACATGTCAAAACGCCTGGTGCCACATCACCCTGGCCTACACTCTAAGATTCCATACAAAGTTCATATTGAAACTGCTAAAATACCAATGGGCAGAATTGTGTCAGATGTAAAAGATCTCATTTCAAACTGCATCGATTACAGCATAACCGACTCCAGAAGCTCATATGCATGTTGCCATTATTTGTGATATATATCATGTATGGACAATGTGTGGAGGTACGTTTATAATACCCCCTTACTAGGAATCTTTCCTGTAGAAAGGATACTAAAATAAGAATTTTCCTATTTCTAGATATGTCATTATGCATTTGAAATTGTTCTTTTGATATTTATAACTTGGTGTGTCTGCACAATTTCGACCTCAAACAAGAGATACACAAATGCAAGTTATGTGTCAATCTCAAAGTTAACATGAATCTATACATGATGTGGTATATTTTCTAGAAAACTGCATATCTGCTTGTTAATTTTCATAGACAGAAAAACATCACAACCGCACATGTATATAGCACATACTCATAAGCACAGTAAGTACAAATGGGCAAGCCAATCATCAAAAATATGCAACACCCTAAGATTTTTACATATTAAATAACCAGAGCATATTGAAACTAGATATAAATGAACTCAATGCGAAAGCATAGAATCTGATCACATCTTGATCATCTGCACCTCAGTGTCTGACTAGATCAGAAACCCATATTGAGCACATAGGACTCTTAGGGAAATATGTATTGTTATGACAATGTTAAAATATAACAGCCGATGTCTACTCTACAAGATCTAAAGATATATAAAGAAAGGATGAAACAAAAATGGATAACAGGAAATAAAAAAAAAGTTGAGAGTTTTGATTGATGAACTAAAATGTGGAATTCCATCAGATATTTTCATTATTTCTAGACTCAAAAATGTGTGTTACATCAGTCCTGGCTCACTGTGACATACTAAGTATATCTCCAGACATCTGACCACAGCTCTGTGACTGACCATCAATACATCTTCCTATATATAAGAATGACACAACCATTACTGGCACCAAAAAGAAGGAGGGGGCCATTTCAATGACAGCAGAGACAGTGTTTCTCCACTCCGTGCCACTCCAACTCTGATCAGAAGACTGGCCTAATTCCCCCTCCCCCTTCCTACTCCCTCCACTTTAAATGATCACTATATTGCACGAGCTCCCCAGGGCAAACAAATCTCATACGGCTCCTACGGACTCCTGATCTCCCTCCAATGCAGCCATATTGGACTGTGCATTTGGTCCACTGGAATTCGTCCCATTTCCTAAGACTTTTGAGTTTGCTGTATTGGACCCTGACTGTTCAAAATTGGTCTCATGTTTGCCATTCAAATGACGAGAACCTGACTGGTCATTACTAATTATAGCACCGTTCTGAGAAATAGAGCCTTTTATGCCAATGTCGTTGTTGTTATGGTTGCTAGGCAATGGGGTGATCAGATCCCCTGCCAGTTCCATACGTAGTCCATTCATGCCCTCACTGGAATTGCTGTCAGTGCCAGTGAGTTTTGAGTGCAAATTAAGGTTTCCTGATACAGCCTCCTCCTCTGCGTCACTGTCCCCAGACTCTGAGCCAAAAGGATGTGTGGCTGGCAGGTGCATGTTCTTTATCTTGCTCATCCTCAGCTGCAACACCTACCATGTGAAAAAAAATGAAATAATGTCATTTATTGCACTAAAAGTAATGATTAATTTATAATAGCATATAACATAATAACTCTTCTTTCAAAAATGGGCAATTTCACCAGAAACTTTTATCTTTACAGAAAAAAGAAGGATATTTTGAACTTGTTTCACTTTGTGTCTGTTTCTGTTAAATTTCTTAAAAACTAGCTGCAAACACCAATATCTTTTATCCCAAAATGCATAGTATTTTTAAAAGGTTATCACTCCTAACTAAATCTTATCTTGTCCCTGACCTCATCCTGTAGATCAGCTATCCTGTTCTCCAGGTCCTGGGTCTCTCCTTTACTCTGTAACTGACCTGCAGTCACAAGTTCTTGGTTCTGGAAACAAAAGGATTCATCTTGAGCTACAAATCAATCTGTGCTTCATTTTTTTTTGTTTTGATTTAAAAACTTGACATGTATAAGGACCTTACTAAGTTTCTCTCCTGATCTTTTCTCTCAATCAACAGTTACATACAATTTGATATTTTATTTATATTAGGAAAACAATGCACAGCTGAGCTTAAGACAGATATCAAACTGCACTCTTTCAACTTATATGATTTCTTGGAATAAATATGTGCCTTTTTTTTTTGCTGATTTGGACACATATCTTCGCTCCAACACTACATTTGTGGCATGAGGTTAACTAGCATATTGGTAATTAAACCTACCTTTGGTGTGTGTTTTTTTTTTTTTTTTTTTTTTGAAAAATAAATTTATTATACCACATTAAAAAATAACTATTGCCATTGTTGTGTCTACTAAAATAGACATGACATCTTCATCCTCACCTGTATTTCCAGCTCTGCAATCTTCTGTCTCATTTCTGCTATTGTTGTAGAATGCTCAGCATTCTTTATTCTTGTCATCATACTTTCTTCTCTTACCTGGATTAAAAAAATCACCAATATATCCCATACCATTCCAATGATATATTTTTTAATTGTGAAGTTTCAGTGTACTGAAAAGTAAGTTTTTAGTGTCTGTATTCGGAGTAACTCTTTTTATCAACATTATATTACTGTAATTGTCTTGTTACATCAATAACAATGTACAAAAACACACAATTTGAAATCAATGCAAGAGTAAATAAAAATGTTTTATTTATGACTTCAAGGAATACAGTGACTTAATATTACAGAATAAATGTTACCCCTACCCTTGATTCACTGTCTGCAGATTTTCTTTCAAGTGCCAGTATTTCATTTCTCAACTCCTTTTCTTTTTCACCCATTGCTTCTATCTTATCTTTCAACTTTTTGTTTTCCTCATCCATTCTTCTGATCTGGTGGCTGCAGATTTGGTTCTGAAACAACAACCATTACAATTTCCATGATAAAGATTTAACAGTTGCTTCAATGAAGANGTGTGTTTTTTTTTTTTTTTTTTTTTTTGAAAAATAAATTTATTATACCACATTAAAAAATAACTATTGCCATTGTTGTGTCTACTAAAATAGACATGACATCTTCATCCTCACCTGTATTTCCAGCTCTGCAATCTTCTGTCTCATTTCTGCTATTGTTGTAGAATGCTCAGCATTCTTTATTCTTGTCATCATACTTTCTTCTCTTACCTGGATTAAAAAAATCACCAATATATCCCATACCATTCCAATGATATATTTTTTAATTGTGAAGTTTCAGTGTACTGAAAAGTAAGTTTTTAGTGTCTGTATTCGGAGTAACTCTTTTTATCAACATTATATTACTGTAATTGTCTTGTTACATCAATAACAATGTACAAAAACACACAATTTGAAATCAATGCAAGAGTAAATAAAAATGTTTTATTTATGACTTCAAGGAATACAGTGACTTAATATTACAGAATAAATGTTACCCCTACCCTTGATTCACTGTCTGCAGATTTTCTTTCAAGTGCCAGTATTTCATTTCTCAACTCCTTTTCTTTTTCACCCATTGCTTCTATCTTATCTTTCAACTTTTTGTTTTCCTCATCCATTCTTCTGATCTGGTGGCTGCAGATTTGGTTCTGAAACAACAACCATTACAATTTCCATGATAAAGATTTAACAGTTGCTTCAATGAAGATAATTTTCAAAATAGTACAAATTATTATTATTATTTTATTTTTGATGTCTTGTTCAGGTTATTCAATGTGAGTCCTGTTTCAAAAGAAGGCTTGGTAAACTTCTGTTTTACAGTGTTACTTAATGTACCCAGTGTACTTAATGTATGCAGAATGTGCATGGATGTGAGCATGTGCACGTGCACATACCTGCGTCTCCAGCTCCATGACCCTGGCCTTCATTTCCTTGACGTCTGCCAGGGACTCGGCCTCTCTCAGTTTCACCCCCATCAACTCATCCTGCAGGTTCTGGACCACTGCCTTGCTGTTCTTCTCCTTGGTTTTAGGACTGGCATTCACCTTCTCCCAGTATTTCTATGAAAATGTGATTTAAATTTTGCTAAATGTAAACTGCCTTTTTGTATACTTTTCTACAAAAGGTCATTTATACTTTATCCAAAAAAATTCTTTACAAACATCACAAGATACTTGTAGACAGCTTCTTTGTAGACATCACACACATGCAACATATTCAATATGCTAAGAATATGTCCAAATCTACAGTGCTGTAAAAATAAAGCTCTTTTTCCTTATCATCTAATCAGTTTTTTTTTTTCAACTTAATGATCAATTTCTAAAACCACCAGAGTATTACACCGCATTTTCTTACATCCCAATAGTCTGTCAAGTATTTTATCTGCTGCCTGAGTTCTTTTACAGCCAGGCGTCCCTCTGCCTCCCGTAACTTCACAGCGATCAGTTCCTCTTGGATTGAGGCGATCTCTGACTCTGGCTCTGTTTGCAGTCTTCTGTTTGTCTACAATGAGAATGATGAAAATGAATTAAGAGAATGGGAAGGCACATGCAGAAATTAGTAATTTTGAAACAGATGATAAGATCTGTTAAAATGGTTTATCCCTATATTGTGAAAATACCTCCAAAATGTTTTTAAAAAATAAAAATAAAATTCTGGCATGATCAGAAAATAATGATGAACACAAGCAGACTGACGCAGTTAACCACACTTACATTTTCTAATTCTCTAATCTTGTCCACCATTTCTTTGACATTACAGCTCTGGTCAGCAGCCTTGAGTCGCACAGTGACCAGCTCTGACTGCAACTGCTTGATGACCTCCTCCTGCTCACTGTCCACTGATGTAGTGGACGTTACACTGGACGTCTAAGAAAAATCATTTAATATGTTCATCTTCACTAGGATACTCTGAGATTAAAAAAAAAACTACATGCTTCCAATAATAATATCAATTGGGTTTCTACATCATACAAATTTTCTTAACTCAATGCCTTTACCTCTGTGTTTGTGTGAATATAAAAGAAGGAATGCAGTGCCACCTACCCTTTCTTTCTGCAACTGTTTGATGGTGTTTTGTGCCTCCTCCAACTGTTTCTTCAACTCCTCGTTCTGCGTCCTCATCCCAGACATGTCCCGCTTTAAGATGAACATTTCCTCTGCTTCCTGGGCTTTGGTCACCTGGTTGTGGATCAGTCTGTCTGCCAGAGTGGCAGTCTCCTGAAGAAATAATACATAAATTTAATACTTTTTTTAAATCTAAATTAAATGAATTCATATATATATATATTTTTTTTTTCGATATTTGTCATATTTGTTATAACTGTCATAAAGGACTATATGCTGCATCAAATTAAAAATTATGACATATCTATCCCGTATTTGAGCTGTTACTTATCACGTATGCCAAATGAAAGATAAATCAATAGACTTTTTAGATATTAAATTAATGTGCATCAACAGAAAATAAAAGCCAGACGAACGGTAACATGCTAGTACACATAAACACAATATTCAAACAACATTTAACAGTCTCTGAAAAAATATATATAATATCTTATTAAAGAAGACATGTATTCATTAAGAGGGGAGCATAAAAAACACAAATGACAAATGGGAACACCATGTCACAGATATTAACAAATGCACTCAGATGCTAACAATTTGTGTAAAACTTACGTGAGACTTATCCAACTGCTGTGAGGCAGAAATTAGGAAGACAGATACCATGTGAGGTTATTCAGTGCAAGACAATTGTGTGTCAAAAATATTTACACAAGACATAGCAGAAACACTGGCAGCTATTTATTCATTACTATATTATGTACAATGCTAAATTACAACATACTTCCTCAATAACATCCACTCTTAATATAACAGAATCACCAACTACCGTACCATTACATTGTCAATCAAAATAATTACGAAATGTTAACTAATGGTCAAATAGCATATCCCTAACCTGAATATTGCATAAATTGATAATTTTTATTGGCAATATAAATCCCCCCCCCCAAAAAAAGTAATAATAAATAAATAAATAAAACAAAAATTTAAATAAAGGAAGATGTAAGTCGAATTTTACAAGTTTGTTTATAATAGTAAAACAGTATTGTAATGTGCAAAATATTTTTCCCTTACAGTTAAACCTAAATTCAATCTGCCTACCAAACACCAAGCACCAAATATACCACTGTGTCACAGACTCACACACATATTTACACATATTACACTCACCATTTTTCAACCTCCCAAAATGATATTTCTCTGAGGTCATAAGTTTATTGGATTAATTTCCATAATGCTTTATGTGGTGAAATATTAACAGATTGCAACCCTTGTTGAAATCAGGGTCATTTTAGAATTAATTTTTTTAATCTTCATAAATCTATCACTGAAATTAATATAATATCTCCATTATCCCAAAAAAGCTTAGAAAAGCGGGACCAATTTAAAGGTTAATGGCATTGTTACAATGGTGTTTGCTAAATTTAACCTTGTATTTGAAGAAAAATATAGCAAACAATTTCTGTAACAAGAACTCTGTAGCTTATTAGCATTTCATGATATGTCACAAGAGCCTGTAACTCACCTTTTTCAGTAAACTGGGCATTTTTCTGGGAAACTTTACTACGTCTTTTTTAGGAATTGACTAGAGACAACAAATGTGAATGTATTTAATTTTCATTACAGTAACTTCCAGGCCTTTGCTTTATTTTACAGAAAATGTTTCCAAATGCTTGACTTATCCTTCTGAAGATTATTTAATTAAATTTGACACTTAAAATACCTACACCTTGTTTTTGAATCTGAAATTATGAGTTATCATTTAAATTTACTTATCAACCTGTGACGAATAAGCTGTTAATTACCCAAATGAAATTATAACAGTTTTTATTATAATTTTGTTGTATATACCATTTAAATTTTAAAGCTTAGTTCAGTAGCATTTTTCAGATGGTTGTTTTAGGCGTTTCCTAAACTGCAGCAAGTGACAAAACCCCAACTATTGTCAGTTATTTACTCTTAAAGACCATTCTGCTGCCCCTTCATTCACACTTCCTGTCACCAACAATCATGACCTACCACACACTATCACGGTTTTCTATGCAAAAAGAAATTTATTCAACTTTTCATTAATATACGTTATTATTATATTTACTGTAGATTTAAGGCATTTTGCATTTATTCATAATAATTCTTAATGTCTGCCGACTTGTAGAACAACAGTCACATTTTCTATAAGAATTATATGATTGTTCAGTAACTTAGTACATTCAACATATATAGTTAATCACCCAAATAATCTCACATACCTCACAAGCATCATTTAGTTCTCTAAGTTTTTAAGGCAGATTTCAGATATATAATAAATAAATAAATAAACAGAATTCTGTTCATCACCTGTGTGTGTGTATGTGTGCGAATATGTGTGTGTATGTGTGCGAATATGTGTGTGTGTGTGTGTGTGTGTGTGTGTGTGTGTGCGCGTGCATGCATTTCAGCAACAAGTTTGGACCTGACTTTCCAAAGTGACAATGAGAAAGCAGTGCAATGGCAGTGGAAGCAACCCAGTGCTATACCATTGTGAGAACCACCATGTCCACAGAAGACCCACACAAAAATTATATCAATGTCAAAGCCTCACACAAGAATTATATCCATTTTTTGCACCAGTAGCATTAAATGACTTTTTTCTTTTTTCTTGCAATCGATTTCTTTAATGTGTCACTTATTTTACTATAAAATTATTGTTTGATTTGTCTGGCTTTTTTAGTTATTTGGAAAATTAATATAATTCTTTGGTGGGCACAGAGACAGGCCACAGGTTTGTATAGTATATATTCCCCAGTTAATACTGTAAGTGATTGATAAAATAAATATACCTTTTCCAAGTTATCTATCCTTTGCCTCAGTAGTCGGTTTTCAGTCCTTAATCTCTGAAGAGAAAAGCAAGAAGATCAAAAATATAAGCAGTTCTCTTGCCTGGTCATAATAGTGATGCCATACAATTAGTACATGAACTGTTACATGTACCTGTAGTATAACTGAAGCTGATATTTTAAACGAGATTAGTGAAAGAGATTTTTAACTCTCAAAACAACATTTAATTATTAAAAAACTGATAAAAAATGTGTTACCCTTAATTCTATTTGTTCTTCATTCTCCTTTGCCTTCAATGTAGTGTATTCTTTTTCCAATCTGAAATGGAGAAATTCCAACTTAGTATACATCAATGCCAATGAATCAAAAACTGCTTTTTTAAAATGAAAAACTCCAGTGATTAGTACATAAAACTGACCTCGGGCCAAATGAAAATGCATCAATATTACTTTTGCTTGTCTTTGTAAATAAACCTCTCATCAACAATGCAAGAAAAACCATTTAGTTGGTTATCTTAATGCTTTCTTTGAACAGTTAATTATTACACTAACAAGATGATTAACAAACTACTCTTCTTAGTTCTGGAAAACAATATATTTTCTGCAGTACAACCCTCTGTGATAAAAGTCTCTTAAAGCAGCAAAAACACTTAATTAACAGGCACTCAAGTATCTCATTCATGTCCCAGTAAAGAAGATTTATTCTGCAGACTGTTAACTGGGTAATGATACCATCCTAAGTAGGCAAAAGTTGACCTTTATTGAATTAGCCAAATGGTCCCCATGATACCAGCTGTTTGAAAATAATCATTAGTTTTTTTTTTCACATCTCAGTGAAAACAGCTGTGTCATTCTGACAGAGGCCAGCCTCCCACCATGGCATGTTTTCCTCTGCTTATAATTTACGAACCTAGTTGGGCCGGGAAAGGGGGGGGGAGCAGATCAAACTTTAAATTAAAATTAAATAAATGAATAAAGTTCATACTGTGAGTAAAATGGACCTTACTGTCACATTTTCATTTGAATATAAAAGGATGAGCCTTCATAACTTTAGGTTGGCTATTTTAATAAATAAAACTGAATTAAAATTCAAAGAATGAGGTTAAATTACAAGCATGTCCTAATTTCTTTAAATAATTTAGAAAACCTACTTAATCAAAAAACAAGGACTGATCAGACATCATAGCATCCTCCATTACTAATTATAATATCAAAATACCATGTAGTCTGTGTAAAGTTGTAGTTGCATGACACAGCTAGGGAGGGAACGACAGTAGATGGGATATTTATTGCAATCAAATCCACATAATTACCTACAAAGTTCATTTGTCTTTTTTGTTTTTGTCACCCCACGGCAACCGCAAACCACTTCCTTTCAAAGTTACACTGATGTTTTCTGCTAAAAATACTTATATTGCTTGTAATGGATGAATTTCAACAAGGGTTCTTCAAATTAACATAAGAACTGTATACCAAGACACAATTCATATAACAAACACTTCTGAGGTGAAAGACTGAATTTGGGGCTTCTGAGACACCTTTAGAACAGTAATCATTTATTACATTCATTACCTTGAACAAAATGAAAAACACTGTCTATAGACTCAAGCACTGGTCAGACACAAAAAAACAACATATTTTATAGCAACAGAACTCTGTCTGTGCATTCATTGAATGAACATCTGTCACAAACTCACAGACCACTCCACTAAATCCAAAGTGGACAATTTCACAGTCATTCATCTTGAGTTAAAAACAATGACAGTATCACACTATCTACACAACAACATCCCATCTGCCACATGATAACTGAGTGTACATGGACTCTGAGCTTTTTTCTCTGACTTAATGGGGGTTATTAATGTCTTGATATCAAACTTGAAGATTAATCATCTTGTCATTTACACCATCAATTGAGGAATCACAGTTAGGTTATTCATAAATAGCCATGAGCAACCAGGGTTGCTATCTTTTTCTCATTCACTGTTATTTGTCATGCTTGAATGCATTATTATTATTATTATTATTATTATTATTATTATTATTATTATTATTATTTTAATTGAAATTTTTTAAACTGAGATAATGGGCATTTCATGAGAAGAATGGCATGTTTCTTATTGATAAAAGTTTAAAATCAGTAATGCAGATTTATAACAACTAACATATAATATCTATACCCACTCTTCATAAGTCTGGGGCAATTTTTTCTCCTCTTCCTCATCCTCAAACCCTGAGAACTCTATGGTGTACATGGTGCACAGTTCATATGTACAAGTTACTATTATAATTCTATATCACATGCACTTCCCTGAGAATTAAAACATGATGCATATTGTAGTTGGTAAAACTACATGTAGTTGTATGTTCCCACGTATGACAATGATTCCTACAAAGCAGTCAGTAGTTTCCTGAGAATGGCATATAATTTTGATATCCTGTACTGGATCTTTGTCTGTTGACAGTCAAGAAATTGTGTATTTACGACTTGCTGTACTGCACTTTGTCAGTTTTCTACTCAGTTTATTCCTAATATCTACTCCATTTAGCACATTGTTTCTTGTGGGGTTTAATCTTGTGCAAAAGAGAAACTCTAAAACACATCAATCCATTGTCAAGACAACAAAATTTCAATCTAGACATATACATATATTGCACACCTAGCATGGGACATCTCATGGTATTCTGGTGTCACTTTCTTGCTGGAGGCCAGGCTCCAACTTTCCACAGTAGGCGGCCTTGTTCACCGATACCAAGCATGTCAAAAAATAAATAAAAACTCCCCTCTGTCAAGTATTCAGGATCTATAATTAATCCTACTTGTCTTTTTTTTTTTCAGGTACTCCCACATAAAACTGGACTAATGTCTATGTTGTAGCACTGTAGATGAAAAATTAAATCCCAGTTTGTCCTGCTGCATGAACGTCCCTGTCGCCAATTGCTCCTCCATTCACATATCTTATGGTCTAACAGTTTATATTATACACTATACTTCTCTGTCCTCTGGCTAGCTGTCAGAAGGATAATCACAGGGTTAATGAAGGACATTTAATTCCTAGTGTGTGTGTAGATGTGCATAACTGTTCAGTGCTGGTAGACTTCAAAGCAATGCATGCATATATTATGACCAGTATATAAGTCCAAGTCATCTGTCACTGTGACTGCCTCTCTCTTTTCAGGTAGACTTGGACACATATTAAGTATATGGGTATAGTAATTCCATGCTATGGCTTTTCTCAGGTAACCCTGGACACTTATTAAGTGTGATCACAGAAAATATTCTGTATGCCTCTGACTAGGTTTACGACATCAGAGAATATTTTGACCAAGTCATATCTTGCAGTGATCCAGTGATGATTTCATTGTCAAAAAGAATCACAGACTTCAGATATTTCTGGCTGCACATGGTATTTTCCAATACAAGCTGCTCCTATTCTCTCTCTTCTTGCAATATATATATATCCAGTAGCTAACACTTCCCTCTGTATATATCCTGTTTGGTTTAAGTGAAGCCTGAGATAATGATAATGATGATGGCATCTACCTGTACAGCTGAGCACCCTTCATACCTAAATCTACCATTTCTAGAGAACTGACACTGTGTTAATGTTCTCCAAACACTATGAATATATATCCTTCTTAAACACAACAACTTGTGCAGTCCTCTTAATGGTGTGCCATCCTCTTTTCATGCTACAGGTGAAAAAATATATACAGGAATTCCTGTGTCAATTCTGCTTTCCACAATGAACTGTTACTTATCAGGTCCAACCTGACACTTATCTCAGCTTACAGTCACAATGGGTTTGATTTCATGATATTGTATGCCCCACTAGCATTTGTAGTCTATAGTCGATCAATGCTGTGTGACACCAGCAGTAACAGTTGTATATGTTAAGTTTGTCTTCACTCTCTCTGTAACAAAGACTGTATAATATTGGTTTTACACAATCCAGTTAGTTCATACTACCATTGGAATTTTACATCAAAAAGATAAATGATTCAGATATAACACATCATCATGGAAGTCGTGTGTGAAGTTTCTGCTTTCTGACCCTGTCACGAAGCGTTATTTCAATCATCTCCAGTATTTCACTCATTGGAATTCTCCCATACATCAATGGTCCATGATACTGTCACAGACTTTTTAAGTGCAATCCTGTGTTACCAGATCCAGTAAGATGCTCCAAGACAAACAAATGCAATGACCCTGCAGTTAAAATACAATACCCCTAAAGCCTAAAAGGTAACATGTACTGTGATTATATGCACCAGGTACAAAACCCTAGTATCCTCCAATACGAGTCAGGTGTCTATGTGCATTTACACATGCCAGGAATATACATGTACCAGTATACAATGTTGCATGTCCATTAGCCATAAGACCACAAATACACCCACACCGGGTAGTACAAATGGTGCCCGTTCCCCACTTCACTGTGTATTATTCAGAATACTAATTAAAGTAAAGAACATCAGAGCTCTGTAACATGTAGAGTGTGGTATAGCCCCAGAGGTACACCTGTTACTATCTCAGGGTCCCTGCAAAGTTCCAGCTCTGGCTTAAGTCTACTGTTCAAAAACATATCACTGCCTGAGAGAGCACCTGTCTTTGCCCCAAGGTACCTTGAATATGGTTCAACAAGGTGCCAGCCTTTACTTGAACAGTCTACTAATACAGCGTTAACTTGATATCTGCGTAGTTTCCACCAGGATACTCGTGTTTCATGAGGCGCACATAAAACAATTCACCTGTGAACATTTCCATGTGACACCCAGGTGAACATTCACATGGACATTAAATAAACTAATTGTCAACAATCTCCTGCCCTAGTACCACTTTATATAGCACCAGTACCCAGTCTCAGGTAAGATATGAGAATGTCCAGTATAAAATATTGGTCATTTATGTAGTGTCCAGTCTGACCACCAGAGTGTGGAATCACAAGCTGTAAGTTCAAATAAGTGGACGTCTCAGGTGACACTTTTTCACCTGATCCCTGCCCATTAAAATGTGTCCTTGCCCTCACAGTGACCCAACTTAACTGCAATCCACCAGTCTGAATGTGACACCTAAAGAACACTAGATTGCTGTGATGCTATCTGTTTTCTTCTATGCCGCAAGGTTCAAGTTATTGCTTTTCAGGAATGCTGGTTTCATCTTTTGTTGTATATATTATAGACACATGACTTCCAATGGAAATGTGCTTGATTCAAATCAACTCCCTCCGCATCCTGGAGTTCTATGTAGATTAAAAATTATCTATGTAATGTAATGAAGTCTATCAGGTATAATACCTAGGCTTATTAAAGTGACCATCCATCAATGGACATGCACTTGTGGACATTTCACAATAATTTGGACCACTGATTCCAGGCAAATAAAGTTAACCTCTTTTCATGCCAAAATTGGCTCAATCCATTGGCACTTGTATTCAGGTGCTATCATCTTTTCCCCTGATAATGGAGTAATATAACAGAGCATATACTGTTATATGATTTTGAATATAGAGCTTGAAAAATTATAACGTTTAAATCATCCTCTTCTAATGCACCTTTCACCTATTTTCAGTATTTATTACATTCACACACAGGAAAAGTTACGTTTCCTCCTGTACCGGTGGCACTCCAGAAAACAGGGATTCTCTTCACTGTGCAGTCTCCAAACTAGTCAATCAGGTAACACTACTGAAGAAGCTGCCAGCAAATGTCTGCCCTGTGTTGAACTGACTACCAAAAGGGGGCTGTCATTGAATAAATATCCACAAAACTGCTGGTTAAAAATGAAGTCTTCAAATTTTCAGCTGCGCACCTGAATACCTGTACATCAAGGTGCTAGTCATAGGTGAGGATCCCTGGTATAAAATTAAGTCCAAGCAGAATCACACTGGTTAAGTGTTTAGTCAGGTTACCTGTCTGTGGACACTGGTCAAGTTACAGTATATTGTTGTGATGACAATACCTACTGACCCTTGGCTAAGTGTTGGTTTAATATAGACCGGCGGATTCTTAGCCCCACCTTTCTTCCCCAGGCTTAATACAGTGTACACAGGTGATCTAATTTATAATATCAAAGAGCAAAATGTCAATAGAAATATGAGGAGGTTGTGCTGTCAGACGAGTGCAAGCATCCAAGCATCATGAAATTCAGAGACTGGATAATAATAATAATAATATGCTTTTCTTTCTATTATCTCAATATCATTGTATATGTTACCTGAAATACACATTTTACACATTTGCACACATTTTTATCAATTATATTACAGTGCCATATATTCTGTATGACACATCAAACTGAATAAACTCAAACTTTTTAAAGCTCTTTATCACAGATCCTGTTGCAGAAATAACATCATTTTAACCCTGCTGAATTCATCCAATTTCTTATTTCATCTGTCTGTAAGAATATTACGGTACATAAGACTTCAACAGATCATGCACTGCTTACCCATAACAAAAGTAACTATGACCTGTGGTTTCTCCATCTTCCATTACAGTCAGGCATAAATTAATTGCCTCCACCTTTAGTTACTAAAGTACATCAATCTTATGCAATTTGGCTATGAAAACAACACAATGCACCTTGTCAATATACACTGCTGATAGTGTGTTAGATTTAGAGAGCCCCGAATTTCTAAAAGGATGCTTTTGAATAATGAAGTGGATATCAAACAATTCACCTGTAAAATTTTTCATATGACATCAATGTCGGCAATATTGGTGTCTCGTGAGATGGCTAGACACAAAGTTAATCATACATTTATGTCCAATTTTCTGAAAAGACATGTCTGTAACTGAACACATGCAATATAAAAACTGAGTCTTGTGATTGATGTTCTACTATAATATGCTGAGTTCTTGCAACAATAGAATTACAAAATGTTGCATTCCTCTTTTTGTACAATAAATGTATTTTAATCAACCTATACAAAACTTCAAAACTGGGGAGGGGGGAGGGGGAGTAACTCAGGTATTTATTAGACATTAAAGAAGCTTAGTCTTTTCCAGCCCGTGAAGTCGAAAATTCTAAAATTGCTACACATTTTACAATGAAAAAGCCACTAAGACCATTCTATGGTCTGTATCACACAGTGGGGTCTCTTGATAAAACGAACAGGTGTTCTCTTCTATTATTCCTGTTATACATACATATTATACCTAAAAAGATATGCGGAATTTATTTTGTAGATAAACTGAAATTTAATGTTTTTAGATAAGACGAGAACAGATTTGGCCCCACCCAAAACTGTCAAGTCAGAGAAATCTATTGTGTCATCTAGGTCTATTCTTCCAACTAAACAGGTATTATAGCTCTAAGGGGCAGACAGATAAACTCCTCCCATTTACCTATAGTTAAGAAGATTTTGACATTGTGTACAAATAGTGCAAATACATAAATCTAACACATGGGAACTCCTACCACATCCACATGTCAGATGGCCAATCGGTAATGGTGCTGTATAGGGTTGATTGCCCCCTCCCCCCCAAAAATCCTAGCGATGGTTTATCAATATTTTCTTAAATTCTAGCTACACAGATCATAATTTTTGTTCAAAAGAATATCTTCATTCTGTTCAATCCTTCCAGGAGGAAAAAATTATCACTGATAACAGATCCCTGTATAGCTGAGATCAGCTGAATTCAGATATTTTATCATCCATCCATAAACCACAAAAAATGCTTGGCAATGCTTAGTCTATACCATAACACACATGTTAAAGCTTATAAAAATCATTTAATTACTGCTTATAGGTCCTCAAAGTAAATGTGTAGATTTTGAAAGCATAGTTAAACATTTTGCAAGAACATTTAAGCAACAGGCAAATTTAAGCAGTTGTCTGCACTTTGGGAAGACAAGAGGAAAAATTAAAACAGGCTTGGACAAACTGCCATGTACTTTTTTTTTTTTTTTGGTCAAGATAATGAAAGCAGAGACTTGTAGATGAGAATTTAATGGTATTTTAAGAATGTTATCAAACAGTTAAACGTCATCCTGACAAACCTATCCTTCTTCCATGTAACTTAAAGTCACTTCTATCCTTTCTTCCATGCACTAATCAAATTATGCCCAGAGAGATCTAACAAACCTCTGGGAGCTTAGCAGTTACCTTGACTTTGTGCATCTTTTCTTTTCAATTTCTATTTATGTTTTTAGAATGACTTAATACCAACTTTATCTTTAAGCATCTTTACATATCATGGTTTCACACACAGATGCATGCTTTCCCACCCACGCACATGCACACACACACACACACACAAATAAACACACACCACCACCATAAAACATGAGGTGAATCATCTTCAGTCTCTGTGACTGTACACCATATTTCGGGAAGGTTACAGAGGATCCATCTGCCATGAACTCACAATAATTCTCTGCTTGTTATTTTCTCAGCATGTTACAAGTGCATTAGATAATGACTGTGGTTGGTTGCAGAATACCATTGCTCTTACACATTGCCTGCAATGTGTTTTATTTGAAACCCTACATTGGATGACTAAAATACCATCTGGTTGTCAGACTTCAATTTAATTCATTCCATCAGTGAATGTGATGACAGAAAATGTTTAAGATGAAGAGTGTTGAATCAACCTAATGAAAAAAAAAAGATCTTTAATCCAATACCAGCTTATAAGTGAACAGATTTTCATCTTTAAATAAAAAGTTTAACTTGTTTCAGTTTACACAAACTTCAATGAATTTTCTTTAGAGTCTCCCCTTGTCTGGTCACTTACCCAAGAGATTTTTTAACAAGAAATGGAAGAAAAACTGCTAATTAGTATCCCAACGGTCACTCCTGCAGCTGTTCAATCTACCTTGGCTGTCTCTAATGAGTCAATTAACCAAGTTTTCCTTAAAGAGAGCACTCAGCAGATCTTATTACTTTGACATTAACCAATGGCTTTAACAGAAAAAAAAAAAAAAATATGGAGGAAAGGCAGACTGTGCTCCTGCTTATTTATCACATTTTCTTGGACAAAATTTTACAATGTGCATTCTCTAAATAGTTTAGAAAGATTTACAGTCTTGATATACAGTTGGACTTTAAAAGAATAGTGCATACTAAATATTGTAAACAATTTATAAACATTCATATCAAGGGGGGTAAAAAAGTCTGGAAGACAATCTTAGGCAGAGGGTTTTTCCTATATGGAAAAAATTAAGTTCTGAATCCTTACAATAATATAAAACATTTCAAACTTTCAATGAGCCAGAGTTTCCATAACAATTATGTTTTTCAGATTTAAAGGCCTACCTCTTTCAGTGTCTGGCAATCGCATCAAAATGACCCAATTTCTCTTAGCAGCACCAAAGGTCTGAACCACATCCAACTCATTCCTACATAACTAGATATCTACTTGGCATTTCCCTCCGTCTTTCTTGCCTAAAATAACACCCAGGATATTTTGCCAAAAAGAACAGTCCATTTCATACTGTGTTCCAGGCTTACCTTCCCCTTTTTCTTCTCCAAGCAACACTTTGCCATGCATACTCTCAACCTGACTGTGAGGTACATATGCAACCAGTCACAGCTCAAATATCCTCTGATGAATCACTCCAGTTTTCTCCCATGTTTTCTTAGTTTCCCATAACAAATGTTGAGGAAGTACTGCTATCAATAACTACCGTCATAACACAGAAGCTGCTCTGTGCAGGTTAACTGGCAGTGGCCAATTGACTGAATGATAATATTATGGAGGCTAAACTGGGTGTGAAGGTGGGGGTGGGGGTGATTTTCCGGGGGGGGGGGGGGGGGGGTTGGTAAGAAAGTGAATAAATCTGGGGGTAGTCATAATTAATACAATTGAAGTTATAGTGATGTATGTTCAAATAACTGTTTATGTGAGTAGAAAACCTCAATACCACATGGCTTACAAAATATTTTTAATATGTATACTTTAAGATACATTTCATGTTTTGGATAATCTATCCATGAGTTACAGTAGAATGAGCACTACAGCTGTAAAACATAACCATGACAAACAATTCACCCAAAGCCTAACTCTAGCACTGGTAATCACCAACTTCAATCAATTTCACTTTTCATTCTGCTCCTCAGAGCAATATATCATGTTAAGAAGCTTCACAATAATCTCTATCATGGACCCATAGTAAGGTCTTCTAAGACAAATCAATATGCCAATTAAATCAACAAAACAAAGTGCCATCACTTAAATGGCCATTCAATATTCCTCCTGTACACTTTGTTAAGTGTAAATCAAGGAAACAAATGGCTGTCAAAGCTAATGGCCTGGTGAAGTTTATGACATAGAATGTATTAGATGGAGAACCTTGGCAGTAGTATGAAGACAAGAGACTCGAGCTTGTACTAAACAACAGATGAATTATTGACAGCAAAATGTGTTAGTTGCGCCCATTGGCAAATGAACAAACTGACAGTACACTACCCCTGAATCATCCCAGCTTTAGGTATTTTTTATCTAATCCCTAAGAAAATCTACTTTCAATAAGGAAAATTTTCAATGATTTGAGATACATAAATATATTGTATTACTTTTGAGCATTCTCTTATAAACGTGGCAAATAATGACCAGACTGTATTGTAGAGTGACACCAGGCACAGCTAAGGCTCCGTTCACATGAAAAGTCTATTTCCAAAAATTTATTTTCTATTCGCGGTATCTTGTGATCACGGTCTGTGCCCTGAATACCCCGGGGCGTAATTACTGGCAGCGCGAGCCAGTTACTTCCAAAGCTGTAATTAATTCTCGGCTGCACTCAGAGTGATCACAAGATACCGTGAATAGAAAATAGATTTTTCATGTGAACGGAGTCTAAGTGTCACTAGCTAGGTTGTCATTAGACAGCAAGGTACATCACAGAGCAGAAGTGTCATAATTTTCAACCTGCTTGCCACCAAACCAGATTATACATATAAGGATACTGTCAATGTCAAATATATATTTATATATACATATATAACAACAAAAGGAAAGAAGTGTTTATTACCATTTATGACCACAAAGGGCAAGATATTTTCAGTGATACATTTGCCTGATGGCAATGACTGGCATCATTTTATTTGATTAAATAAACATAACTGAATATTTTGGCCTTTAACTCTGTCTTTTGTTCAACCCTTACATACTTGGTACTATTTAACAAGCAATCAACTCAGTGACACTTAATTTCGATATGAGCATGACTTACTTTTTCATTTTCCTTGCATTGTATTTGACATCATAGGCTATGCTCAACAATCTCTCATAATCTTGTTCATATTTGGCTGGCATATCTTTTTGAAAGAACTGGAATGAAAAAGAACATTTTCAACATTTGGACTTAACAGTAACAAAATACAATGCCAGACTACCACCAGAGCTGCTGACCAGCTGTTTTATATCCCCGAGTGCCAGTGGGGTATCTTTAAAGATGGCTTTCTCCAAAATCACGCCAGCTTCTTTCAGTACATATATCTCCCATTCTACCTAAGGTGCTGGGATCATTCACAAATCAATACAGTCACTTTCTGATACGATTTAGACCCAATCTGATAACAGTTTTAACCTGCAGTTGTACACACCTCATGAGCAGTCAGTAAATGTGGTATTTGAGATAAGCTGAGAACACAATGCAATGCTGTACTTACCTTGAGCATCCCTTCCATATCACAGGTCATCAGCTCAATCTGGCAGTCCTGCAGTATGGCAATACCAATCTTGAAGATGATCTCCATACCCTGAAAGATAGGTAAATAAAATCAATGACACTTTTGTACCAAACTCTGCTTTCAGAAGATGAACTATGTTCATCAATGTTTTAATGTACTGACTGAAAAATTTCTTAATTGTCTTTTTAAAAATTTCTTACAACTTCTGCTTTTTGGGAAAACAGGACTTACAACTAAGTGACATGACAAAAAGAATATTTCTAATAATTTAAGTTAAAATGCATTTCTTAAATAAACATTATATTTCCATAAACCCTGACACAATACTGGCAGATTGCTATTGATCCTTAATCAAAATAGACTTAATGTTACCTCAGACATGTTCAAGTTCATTAAATGTAAATGGCATCTCTAATGATTCAGACCTACCTCTGATATGTACATCACTTTAAATGACATCTCTAATGGTGTAGACTTACCTCAGATATGTACAGGTCCATCACTCTAAATGACATCTCTAGCGGTAGTGCAGTGGTGAACAGAGTCAGGAACCAGTGAGAGGCGTACATTGATGTGTGGAAGCTTTGCGACTGGAAATGCATGTACAGACTTGGAAGCTGATCCTGGAAATGAAAAAAAAATGGATAACTATATATATATATTATTCTTATGTGGGAGTTTTAGAATTGGAAATACAGATTTAGAAGTACAGATTTGTGAAATAAAAAATAATTTTTTGCTATAAACTGATGAACAGTAATTTATGTGTGGAGAAATGAATTAACAGAAATAAAAGTTGACCCCAAAAGGAACTGCAATGATACTGATGTTAACTTGACAGTGTCAATTATCAACCATCTGCAATGAAAATATTTCATATGAATAATACATAAACTAGCATATTCAACTCTTAGTATCCTACATATATTTTCTACATAAGCTTTGAAGACATCACATTCCATCCAGGTTATTAAAATATTTCTATGATTATACTGATTATTGTGTTTACAAGCAAAATCAGCTCCTACTCTCATTAACCTTCATACAATTACTGTTTTAAAAGCAAATTATCCATAAACACCTCATGCCCTAGCAGTTCTACCAGGTCACAGTAATCTTACCCTGAAATCAATGACCTTTAACACATAATTCCACAATTTAGCTCTGTTCACAGATCAAAGATAGGAAAGATGACAGACAATGACTTATACACATGAAATGTCACACTTAGGGTGCATTCCCAGAGATTTAGATCGATCAGAGACTTAGATTTAGATCGACCTAACTCCCTGGAGGTTCAAGCTAAATTGCAGTCAGCCAAGCGAGCACCATAGTTAATTACCCCCTTACAGCTTTTAGTTTGAGGGACAAACGCTTAAGCCGGCTAAACTGACAGTAAACTAGTGAGACTCCCTACAGGGATAGATCGATCTAAAATCTATGGGAATGGGGTCTTAGTGGTGTTATAGTCTAGGGTGACATTTCTCTTGAAGAACCACAAATTAGTGAGATCTGCCTTTCTTTAAATGTGATGTCCCGAGAGAAACAACCAGCAGCCAATGATATTTCTCTGGTCTAGCCTATACTCATGGGATATGATCAGTTTTCTAAAAATATATCAATATTATATATCTATGGCTAACATTAGCTTCATCTTTAATGGTTTGATAACAGGCATATTTCTCAACAACTAAAAACAAATGCCAAGTGCCATTTGCTAACACCATACCAACAGCTCAGAGGTACTCAACAGCTAAAAAAAATTAGTCCTAAGTATGGAAATATCTATGCATGACAGACTTAACAGACTTAACTGTCCACTGTGTATTTATTTTTGAATTTCAGTTTCCTTGAAGCAGATTGACATTTTGCTGCATGTTACAAGTAACCAACACATTGTTTTGAGAACTGAATATGCAGTTAATACATCAGATAAACGGGCTTAATAACCTTTGTCCTAGCAGAAGTTCTACTGAAACCTTATTCTGTGATAAAGTATTTGAATATATAAAGAGTCTCAAGTTTCAGGCGGTTTCAACAACATTTAGAAGGTAAGCCAAACCAGAAGAGAACACTAACACTGTGTGCATATACCAATTACCAATCAAGATGTACGTGACATTATTACAAATGCAGACCATGTTAACTCTCTCTCAAGAAACATAATTTATATTATAATACTAACTCACCTGCACCATGCACTCAAGCTGGAACATACACAGTCCTAGTTCTGTCATGCTGGGTTTAAACAGCTCTCTCAGTCTGTATTCCTTCATCAGCTTCACCAGTACTGCAAAAGCTTCTTCCTCTGGCATCTACTCAGTGCAAAATATGGTTTGTCATGACACACCCTGATCAGGGTGTATTCTCTTCTCATTTTTAACTTAATAACATTTTTAACATTTTTCACTTTATAAGAGGTGTTAACATGTAGAAGAGTGTTAGACAGACTGATAGTTTTAAAGAATAAAATAATCTGAGGCAAGTCTTTCTCTGAGCTTAATGACAGTGTCTGCCTTTTTGTTTCAACCTCTGAAAATCTGAAGCATTTACATGCCTGATATCAAAAACATTCAAACAAATATCAATAGTTACTGAAATTCTAGGAAAAATTTTATTTTAAATAAGATGCTGTATTTTACTATGCTGATTATATAATAACCATTATGACATACCAGCATTAGCAGCAGTCCCACAATGAAGCAACTTCCCTGGCAATACCCCACCTCTCTGTCCACTATGGAGTAAGCCTGGAATACACACAGGTAGCCTCTTATACTTTTCTGCAGAATGATATTGGCAAATAAAGGGTTCCCGCAGAGTTGGATCAATCTACACAGACTAACAGTTTCAATGGGAATGGGCCCTTAGTTTCTTAAACTATTAATGGGTCCAAGAAGCTTCAAGTATAAATAATAAAAGTACTAAAATAATCTTCAATACAAGGCAGCAAAGCTGTCAAATGTACAGACAAAAAGCAGGAAATAACAAAATAGGCTAATGTCAATTCTGATGCAAAAGTACATTATGTTAAACTGCAAATTCAACATCAAATTCTAATTATGCTCAACAGGTAATACCAATGTAAGTAAAATGTGTAACAAACATAAGGCTTCAGGCCCATGGGAGTTCAAGTTCACCCTTTGAAAATNCATCTGTGTCTGTACATAATAATGGAATAACTTTGTCACTATCTTACATATGAACCAAACATTCATTTTCAATATTTTCTTCACTTACTGCATACATTAATTGTGTCACCATGACCTAGTTACCTTCATAACATTAAAGAGGCTCTCCTGCCCCAAGCCATCCTTGTCTTTAAACAGAGAATGTTCTGGGTACGTCCTGGCGATGTCACGTTTGATGAGTTTCTCGCAAGGTGATGTCTTCTTCAGGTATTCTGCGTACAGCTCCTTGTTCTCGGAATCATGGGCATTACAGACGTGTTGCCATGCCAACCCTCTGAAGTGATGTGGAATGCCTTTCCTTACGAGATCCTGCAAGAAAGTAAATGTCATTATGTTACACTGGGTATTTGTATACATCTAAAACCAGAGATAAAGAGTTGTATTATTTATCATGAAGCTTAAAGGTACATACGAACCGAGCATCGGTGGAGCGTGGATTCCCATTAACACATGTAAACCACTTCTACTAGTTTCTTATACGACTCAAATAAATTCACCATGTCAAGGGATAAACTGAATAGATCACACGATCAGCCATAAAAGAGCTTGAGATTGCTCCTTTCTTTAAATTTTTGGTTGTAAATTTAACCTACTTCCGTGACCTACTTTTCTGCCCCATTGACATACAGCATAGAATGCTAGCAGCAAAATCCATTCAAATATCATTTTGGGGTAAAATTAAACAATGCCTTTTGGTAATTCTCTTAGTTATACTACTTGAAACTATAAGCTGGCATTTGACTTGTTTTTGTGACAAAAAATTGACTTTGTATGCACCTTTAAGTAATAAAAACAGATTCAGCATCCTAACCCCCTTCCACCCACTTTTTTAAATCTATTTGCTAGTAAATAATTAGAAATACTGGCCCACTTCTCAATCACCTCAATCACTATTAAACTGAACAAGGTGACAGAACTATCGTCTACATGACAAAGATAACCAACTTACCCTGATATATGTCTTCTTCTTTGCATATGTCTCCCAGTCTCCTATCACCTTCCCCCAGACAGCATACTCATCCTGGGGGCTAGCTGCAATATCATACAATACAACACCATATCACTGTCAAGTTGCTAGGTACTACTAGGAAGTTAACGATAGGATACAGGATTATGAGACCATTCCCAGACACTATTGGACTAACTGTGGATCGATCTATATCTGAGATGATTCTTACTAAATTGCAATCATCTTAAGCATCTAAGATGTCAGTCACGCCTACTGAAGCTGCTAGGGGGTAATTAATCATCGTTTAGCAGCTTCAGTAGGCATGCCAGTGATCTAAGCCACTTAAGTTGATTGCAATTTAGTGAGAAACCCCTTAGAGATGGATCAATCCTGTTAGATCAATCTAGGTATGAGAACCCAGTCTATAACATAATAAACTCAACTATATGCAAACTCCTTTATCCAAATATCATTTGGTTGCACTGACCTTTAACAATATAAATGCTCCATCACCTACCATATTGATGATAGGCCTATTGATTCAAAAGTTTACTGTACAGGAAATTAATGAAATGAAATTATCTGCTTTGTTAATAAGTCTTTTCATTTATCATATCAGAACAAGCTGATTCTGCATATTTTAATTGTTAAAACAATTATTGCAGGCTGACCTAAAGACAGGCATACATCCTCTTTAGGTCGGTCAGGTACAGGCTAATGAAGCCACTGTACACATTTCTACACAATTAGGGACTAATGAATATTTTAATATTCACTTGATATCACAGGCAATGAAGAATGTCTATTGATTGAGTATGATCATATATATAAAGAATAAGGTACAATGTGTTGTTTCTATCAACAATGCAAGACAGATTAGATCAATAGTAAAATATCGAAATGTTGAAAAGATACTCGGAGATGAACTGTATGTACATGTACTACCACATACATCACTGGTCCTGATAAGTAAGTAGCTTCTTATGAGACAACCTACATGTATCTGCTAATCATTCCAATTTTGCTTTGCACACAAATTATCATTAGCATGTACACCTTGCTGTGCCAGCTGATAGGTAGACGCAGGCAATGACCTCTTCAATCATAATTACATCAAGGTCATTTTGACGACAAGGTCACTTTGTGAAACAATACATAGGCTAGCCAGGCACGCAGGGACTGCCTAGTTAATGTATTCCAATCATTATCATATATTAAGTCCCCAAAACACTTACACTGGTCATCCAGGGTTAGATTACTGAGGGTGCTGGTGATGGAGTTACTGGAGATGTCTGACCCTTTCCGAGAGTGACCAGATACTGAACCTCTGGACGTGGTGCTGATCAGGGACTTGGTGTCTTGTTCAAATTGCCTGAGTGAAAAAATAAACAAATATTTATTATCATTTAAGATTTGTGTACGTAACTATGGTGTAAGGTCCTGTGGTCTTTCAAGAACATTTCATCCAAATCACATTTGTGACCATCTAAAATCTATCTGAGGAGTAAATGTTTTGAACATATCAGTATGTGCTGTAGTGAATAAAATACATCTCAATTACTATTTCGTATATATATATATTTTGTCCATAAATGAAATTTTCTCACAAAAATGTATTCAAACATATTCATGCAAAAAACTTTGTACAGGTTAGAGTCTGGTGAGATTTGGTATGGAGAGAAGGTAAGGGGAGGATAAGGGTAAAGTTACATCACTGTACCAAAACCGGTGTCAATTTTACCTGTTTGCTTCCTCCAGTTTTGCCAGCAGAGCCAGATCCTCTGGCGTGGCAGACGCCATCATATCAACCGGTGCCTCCCCATTGGCTGCTGTCATGGTGACCCGTTGTCAAATGACTTTCAGGAGTTTGGGTTGGTTAAGTCTCTTCCCTTACATTTTTGTTGCTTTTTTAAGTGCAAAGTACCTGGAAAACATACAAGTTACAATGAAAACATCTTCAACAGAATGGCAGATATAAAGAAAATATGCATAAAGAAAAATTGTGTTAAATCATTGCAAATATCTATTTTTTCAAAACTCACTTGATTTGATAATTGAACCAGATATGAAATGGGATATTAATGATGATTTTTATTAAAATGAACCATCATGGGTATCCAGAAAGTGATTAAGCATCTGGATGCTATTGTTTCTACAAATTAAAAAGTTAACCTTAATTGTGTTTCATGTGAATTCATAGTGAATGACAAAAGTTGTTTGAATTTTTTCAAGAAACATGGCATTCTAGCTAGAAACACAATATTTCCATGTATTTGCATATTAACCTAAGTAAACTCTCATGTGCCTGTTTTTTTTTTGTTTTTGTTTTTTTTTTAATACACATAACATGCCACTTCTTTGGTGCAACCCACATACAGAATCTCAAATTGTCTAAATATAATGCCATAGTGTCATAAAAATATGATAAAAATATAATAATAAAGGTAATAATAAAGGTAATTCATAAATACGATTGTGTAAATTATCCCGAAAAGCATCAAATTGCAAACCCTAATTTTGCTGTTAAATGCAGCGAGTCCTAGTTCATTTCTTTCAACAGTATTGTTATTTGTGCAAAATCTTTTCTTTTCTTGTCATTTTTTACCCAAGAAGATTAATACTATCTGCTATTAAACTTGATTGTGGACAAACACACTACATATGAATGACTGAGTTTATAAGCTTCCATTCCATCAAAAATGAATGCAAAACATGTATGTTTCCATGACAATTAATTGTACATATCCAATAACAACAATTCTGAACAAATCCATCTCCTGATACTCATGTTCCGAGGTATTAGACCAAGTATATCACATCTTTTGAAGTATGCATACTAAATATTGCATAACAACATCCACAGTAACAGATATTACAATTATTACTTTTTTTCACTACAACACTGCACTTTACAGTGTAAGGCTACTAGAAGCAAGTAGCTTTATAAAACATCCTAACAGTTAAAACAGAGTACCTGCTATTTCAGGTCTTCCTCTCAATATCATCAGTGTTTTACACAGAGCTTGTCTGTCTTTCATTATGTACCTGTACCCCCTACTGTAGTAACAGCTAGTTGTTCATAATCTGCCTAGCTAGTACAGAACAGCCTTCTATACTTTGCACACTGAAACACACATACTGTACACACACACACACAAACATGAGTACATGAGTATTCATACTCATACATGCACACACACACACACACACACACACACACACACACACACGTGGCTACCTATGGACCTTTAAATTATTTCAATTTTGTTCATATGTGAACCTTTGTCTCAAATTGCTCCTTAACATGTACTGCATCTCCCCAGTCTCCTGCTAACCTGCCTCTCCTAATTACATATTGCATGGACTACTATTCTATACATGCAGTTACCTTAACAGTATCTTTCCCTGACTTCACAATCATGACCTGTGTAAGATGTGGTTAATCAGGCTATAATAATTTTCATACTTGATCTCTTTGTAATTGGACCATTCCACAGCATCAAGACATAAACATTTTCCCTCTGCAAAACCTTTAAATTAAATCATGAAATTTTTTAAAGAGAAAGAAAATTGCTGCTGTGCCATTTTTCAACTTCTTAAAAAGCAAATTGGGATGAGAATACTGTGAAATGGACCTATACATATCTTCTATTTGTTCTTGTGCAGTGTGTGACAAATTTCATCTTTCAACTAACAAGACACAGTTAAATTATCTCTATTGATATAACACCCAACTTCACATTTCGTCCAAATGAACCTCTCAGTTGTGAACATACCCCTTCTAGTACCTACATGTACCTGTACCTATGAGTGCCTTACTATACCTAAAGGTACTTCCTACCTATACCTAAGTAACTACCTGCATCCGTAGGTTCCTACCTGTAGCTCCGGTGCCTAACTGTAACTTCTTCAGCAAGTACAGTCAAATTTGCCCAAGTTACATTTTAACACATCTGATTTCCAAAAATATTGTGTTAAAAATTCCTTTAAAAGATAATATTAAGTTCTGCATTAGGTTCATGGCAGCATAAACATCTCTCTGAAAATCAATAATCTTTCCTTTGAAAAAGTGATATCTGTGAAATTTGTGAGCAATTACCAAACCCAGAATAAACACATACACCTGTATGTACCTGTCTACCCCACTGGCCACTAGCTCTGTCCATATTTCATGCTATGTGGTCCTTGCCTGACAGAGATCTATCATCAGGTCACACTGTTCTAACCACACTGAGGAGACCCACCCTCTGCAAAATTAGGGATTATCAACACAATGGTGATGGACAGTATTCATATCTGATATACTTGATGCTGCTTATAATCAAAGTATTAAAATAACATATATCAAATAATTAGAATTATTAAATACAATTTTGGTACCTTGGCAAGCTTAAGAGTCATAGCAGAAAGTCGTTTTAAAAAGGATGCAAGGTGAAAACAATTATTTCAAATCAAACTCATTTCGTTACAATATGGCACAAATTTTTTTCTTTACAATATGTGAAAGCATCACATGTGGAAAGTTCAAGAATACAGAGCACATAAACTTGATTATAATTTCAGACAAGGGCAGACCTGATCAATACACCCAGTGTGTGCCTTGCTGCTGTAATTGTGTACTGTATA
This sequence comes from Lingula anatina, assembly GCF_001039355.2. The sequence goes on from NW_019775513.1 coordinate 618,101, forward strand.
CCAATGTATCCTAGTACTGTATTAGTACAGACACAACCAGCCAGGGATAATAGTGTTACATACAGTACTTTTCCAGGGACTTAAATTGCTTCAATCCGCACATACTACTANGTATTTGCATATTAACCTAAGTAAACTCTCATGTGCCTGTTTTTTTTTTGTTTTTGTTTTTTTTTAATACACATAACATGCCACTTCTTTGGTGCAACCCACATACAGAATCTCAAATTGTCTAAATATAATGCCATAGTGTCATAAAAAATATGATAAAAATATAATAATAAAGGTAATTCATAAATACGATTGTGTAAATTATCCCGAAAAGCATCAAATTGCAAACCCTAATTTTGCTGTTAAATGCAGCGAGTCCTAGTTCATTTCTTTCAACAGTATTGTTGTTTGTGCAAAATCTTTTCTTTTCTTGTCATTTTTTACCCAAGAAGATTAATACTATCTGCTATTAAACTTGATTGTGGACAAACACACTACATATGAATGACTGAGTTTACAAGCTTCCATTCCATCAAAAATGAATGCAAAACATGTATGTTTCCATGACAATTAATTGTACTGTACATATCCAATAACAACAATTCTGAACAAATCCATCTTCTGATACTCATGTTCCGAGGTATTAGACCAAGTATATCACATCTCTTGAAGTATGCATACTAAATATTGCATAACAACATCCACAGTAACAGATATTACAATTATTACTTTTTTTCACTACAACACTGCACTTTACAGTGTAAGGCTACTAGAAGCAAGTAGCTTTATAAAACATCCTAACAGTTAAAACAGAGTACCTGCTATTTCAGGTCTTCCTCTCAATATCATCAGTGTTTTACACAGAGCTTGTCTGTCTTTCATTATGTACCTGTACCCCCTACTGCAGTAACAGTTGTTCATAATCTGCCTAGCTAGTACAGAACAGCCTTCTATACTTTGCACACTGAAACACACATACTGTACACACACACACACACACACACACAACATGAGCACATGAATATTTACACATGGGCAAACACCCACACACACACACACACACACACACACACACACACACACACACACACATGCACACACACACACACACACACACGGCTATGTACAGACCTTTAAATTATTTCAATTTTGTTCATATGTGATCACTTGTCTCAAATTGCTCCTTAACATGTACAGCATCTCCCCAGTCTCCTGTTAAGCTGCCTCTCCTACCGTAATTACTTATTGCATGGACTACTATTCCATACATGCAGTTACTTTAACAGTACCTTTCCCCTGACTTCACATTCATGACCTGTGTAAGATGTGGTTAATCAGGCTATTATAATTTTCATACATGATCTTTTTGTAATTGGACCATTCCACAGCATCAAGACATAAACATTTTTCCCTCTGCAAAACCTTTAAATTAAATCATGAAATTTTTTAAAGAGAAAGAAAATTGCTGCTGTGCCATTTTTCAACTTTTTAAAAAGCAAATTGGGATGAGAATACTGTGGAATGGACCTATACATATCTTCTATTTGTTCTTGTGCAGTGTGTGACAAATTTCATCTTTTAACTAACAAGATACAGTTAAAGATGTATCCCTATTGATATAACACCCAACTTCACATTTCTTCCAAATGAACCTCTCACCTATGAGTGCCTAACTATACTTGAAGGTACCTACCTGTACCTGAGTAACTACCTGCATCCGTAGGTTCCTACCTGTAGCTCCGGTGCCTAACTGTAACTTCTTCAGCAAGTACAGTCAAATTTGCCCAAGTTACATTTTAACACATCTGATTTCCAAAAATATTATTGTGTTAAAAATTCCTTTAAAAGATAATGTTAAGCTCTGCATTAGGTTTAAGGCAGCATAAACATCTCTCTGAAAATCAATAATCTTCCGTTTGAAAAAGTGATATCTGTGAAATTTGTGAGCAATTACCAAACCCAGAATAAACACATACACCTGTATGTACCTGTCTACCCCACTGACCACTAGCTCTGTCCATATTTCATGCTATGTGGTCCTTGCCTGACAGAGATCTATCATCAGGTCACACTGTTCTAACCACACTGGGGAGACCCACCCTCTGCAAAATTAGGGATTATCAACACAATGGTGATGGACAGTATTCATATCTGATATACTTGATGCTGCTTATAATCAAAGTATTAAAATAACATATATCATATAATTAGAATTATTAAATACAATTTTGGTAACTTGGCAACTTTGGTACCTTGATGGTTGTTTAGAAAAGGATGCAAGGTAAAAATAATTATTTCAAATCAAACTCATTTTGTTACAATACGTCACAAATTTTTTTTCCTTACAATATGTGAAAGCATCACATGTGGAAAGTTCAAGAATACAGAGCACATAAACTTGATTATAATTTTAGACAAGGGCAGACCTGATCAATACACCCAGTGTGTGCCTTGCTGCTGTAATTGTGTACTGTATACCAATGTATCCTAGTACAGACACAACCAGCCAGGGATAATAGTGTTACATACAGTACTTTTCCAGAGACTTAAATCGCTTCAATCCACATATGCATGTACTATAGGTGGTTTGTGTCTATGTCACTTCCATTCAAATTGCACAACCAATTCTGAAGCAGGCAATGAACTGAGCAGTTTATAACTGAAGTGCAGCTTTTTCAACCAGTGATATTTATCTTTTTTAATGCCACCTAGAATTCCTTCTAAAAACATTGGCTGAATGGTTATCATCCTAAAAAGAAACTGAAAGCAATGTAGGAAGTAATACTTGACTTAAAAAGTGAGAGAATCCCTGCAAAGTGGTACTTACTTATGGTGATAGGGTGAAGCTCTATGCGCCAGGAATGTCTTCTCAGAAAGTAAAACAAAAGTGTCATACAAAACAAAGTAATTTAAAATGAGAAAAGTACTGTTTGTGCATAAGTAATCAGTTTTCTCTGGCTGTTGGAAAACAAGGAAGTCATGGGAGCAAATAAAAACTCCCCAAAATCAGGAAATCACATAAAAAATCAAATCCTAGTTAAAAAAGAGGCACAAAATGCATTGTCTGGTTTTAACTTACTAGTAATCATACAATAGGTACTCTACTTTTTAAAGTATAAATACATTAATCAACAGCAGCAAAAATGTACTTGTGGGTAGAAAGCAATATAAGTATGATAAAATATCACTTAACCCTATGGCCAGCCATGTCACCCCACACACCAGTCATGGAGTCTACATTCAAATGCCAAGACTGACTTAAATTATATACATTAACTTAATATTCTAGCATCTGATGACCAGTGCACTATGTCCCTTCATAATCCCAGTTCACTATGTCCCTTCATAATCAGTCTTTAATTTTTGCCCTCTGCCCTCCCCCCCCCCCCCTCCAATCCCCTGCTCCTCATGGTTTGAACAGCAAAAAGAATGTACGTACTCTGTCAATTATGATTACAATGCCTTGTTTCACATTTTCTCTATTTCTGGTATTGCTATAAATTATAATTATTAAATCCTTCAAACTGAACACTATCATATATCTGATTACATTATGTCTAAAATATTCCCATATGGTTTGAAAAGAGCTATAAATACCTGTCCCAGTATCCAGTCAGAACATTAAAATAACACCTGAGTATATTTGTCCAAGTTTTCAGACCACCCTTGTAGTCAGATATGCCTGGAAAGTCTGTATAGAAAAATTCAAGGCACTTACCATGGGAGACTTAATCAATAATTCATAACTTGGTATCATTTTCATTTGCAGTTCACTATTCACAAAATGATTAATTTGTTTTAAATTAATATTTCAAAAATAAAATTTAAGACATCAATTTAGAAATGCCTCTCTGGAGAAGATCAGTTCAAGTTTAATGTATGAGTTCCCTTATGAATGATACAATAAGTCTGAATATACTTAATTAACAACATAATTTCCTGCTCCAACAAAAAGTTGATTTCATTTTGCTATACACCAGTTTATATTTATATATAATCACTGTGAGTATAAGTGACGTAAGATAACAGTTTCTATAAATGCACCTCAGCCTATATCACTGCCCAAATCACCATCCTGATAACATTAGACAATTGTAACACGCTAGGTGACTCAGACATGAACATCTGGCTTGAAAAAATTACAAGCTCACTAAAATTCCAACAAGTGTCACAGAAAATGCATATTAGTAATCAAAATCTTTCCAGTATAACATATATTTATAAATACAAACATAATTTTTATTATTTTTACATACAATTGTGTTCAAAAATGATGTAAATTTCCATTTGATTGTGAGTAACTGACTGTAACAGTCAATATTTAAAAGCATTCCTTATTCCCAAAGGATGTCATTACTTGATTAGGCCCTATTATAAACCTCTAAACAACCTCTTTCATTTATCAAAATGTAAAAATCATTTCTATCAACAACATTTGCTATTTGATTTGATTTGATTTTTATTTTATTTCATTTGATGAAAAAAAAGCAATCTTCTCCTAGTACTAATTACAAATCATTGATAACCCTATCCCTGCACTAGGATTCAAAGTTTGAATTTCATAATACTGTACAACACAGATGTCAAGGTTTGCCAGATCTTATGTCATATGTCTGAGATAAAGTACTTTGAGTGTGCTTTTTTAATAAGCACATTTCTCAGCAAGACTCATCCCTGGTGAAATGAAAGTTTATCTAACTTGCCTCAATCTTCACTCCACACTTGGTCTCATTCATTAATACCTGCCAATACTTTCATGAACATTTTTCATCATGTCCAGCTCACACTATGAGCTTTGAGCTGAGTAACAAGCCTTGGCTGGTTATGACCTTCAGGTTAACTCATTCAATGATCTGGAATACAATGCAAGTCTTATTTCTGTCACACATCCTCCAAAGTGAAGAGCTAACCAAGATTAGAGCAACACTGAGCTGTAAGCTTGATAGCTGAGCACTACACTCACAGTGTGTGTTGGACTAAAGAATCAGCACTTTGGGACCACATTCTTCCAGGCTAATCCTTATCCATAGAGCTCAAAGATGAACCTTATCTCAATAAAACCTCAAAGCATCTATTAAAATGATTACCCTGTGTTTATCTATCTCTATTCAACAAAAATAAGCCTCTAGAAATGTACTGTCATGCTCTAAGTTTCTCTTTGATGTGTGAAACGGCCAGGTTATTGAATCATTGCGTGAGAATCTCTCCAGACAGTGTAATTTTTATCAGAAGATTTGAGTGCACATTCATTTTTGTTTTCCTGACAAGGAAGAAATGCTGGAACCCTCTATTCAGTTCAGGTTCTATTAAGCTCCATAGATACTAGTACTAGTAGGTGCATGTCCACAGTATAAAAATAGCTGTGACATTAAATTCTATACAGAAATACGTAGAAGCAATAAAATTCTCAGAAATCATTATTCATCAAATTTCTTCAAATGAAGGAAACTTGTAGTAGGCTCTTATAAAATTATCCCGATTTATTTCGTCCTAATCACCACTGTGACAAGCAGAGAGAATCAATTCAGTGACAACCATTTCCCTACCAGATTGATCTGTCTCTAAGAGCTGTATTATCCTCTCTAGATAGCATCTAGCAAAATAGTCAGTGAGCCTGATCAACCTATTTAATTGATCAGAAATTATGAATGTGTGGAGGGCATCTGCATTCCTTGTATGCTAAATTCATTTGAATAAATTTGTTTTCACTCTGAGATTCAAACTGCTGACAGTAACTATAATAACCTATCCATCAATGGAATTTCAGTAATTTACTTAAATATGTTGGCTGAAGATGATCTTTGAAGGGTCCGACACTCAGGGTGCTTGTCCCTCCTTGAATGGAAAATGGACATTTTCTATATGATGTGGTATCTAGGAAGTGAGTGAGCATGATACACAAGATTAACCTCTTACAACTGGCATCAGAGACCATTCATCATAAAATAACCACAAAATGAGATTTTGCTATAAGTCATGGTGATTTGATTGTATACAAAAACATCCACCAAAATATAGTTTTGAATGGCAAATTCAGTGGTCTAAATCAGAAGAATTGAGAAAGCAGAAAATTAGCTTATATTATAGGAAGGCTTGTAAAAAATGTCAGTTTGCTTGTTCTTGTGCTTGATTGGCTTTCTTATAATCTTTAAGTAAATTTTCTTGGCCAAGCAATGTAAATATACATTTACATACTAGTACATGTATGTATATCAGCTAAACATCCTCTTAATATTTGCTAATTGTTTTCCTTACCTTTTTCCATAAATGCTAAACATTCAGCATTATTCAAGTTTCTATGAATTTCTCACTTTTTCAAGGCAAAGTCAGGGAATAGCAGGACAAAATGTGAAGTCATTTTGCCTGAAAATGTCCAGTTCGTGCTGTATCCCAGCTTTAAAATATTCCAATAACACAAATGCTGACATTTACACACATCCAGGTTCTTCATATAGGTCAATATATCACTGTGATATCTATAGTTTCTCATCAGCATTGTTTCCAAGGCATAAATTAGACCGGTGACTTGGAAATGTGTCACATTTGTGCAATTGTTCTAATAACATCTGTAACATGATCTATGAACCATCTGTGGAAAAATCCTAATTTACTTAGCAGAGAAGGTTTTGATTACATTTGATAGTGTTTCTATAATAATGGCATCATAAGTTTCCTCTTTTGCTAATATATATGTACAGCACTCATTCGCTAATAAAGTTACATTCAATAATGAGAGGTAAAAAACAGGACAGGGACATTGTGTTTGACAACAGATGGAGCCATGTTTCCTGTGATTAAAACTTGATATGTTCATATACGTAGATAAACCATTTCTGTTAGGCCTTTACAACATCCAATGTGACTTTTAAAATGTCTTTATAACAAAACATAAATTCACAGGTTAAGAAGCTGTACAATCTTTGATCAAACAACAGATACATGTAGTTTAAGGTATCTGGTATATATCTCTGTACTGATCAATAAATTCAGTCATTTGTTTTATAAAAATAGCCCAAACATCACAATACTATCCGTATCATAATGGCATATTCAAGCCATGGTCAGTGTGTACTAGTAAGCCCTCAACAACCTGTTTAGATGAAAATTAGTTTCATTTTTCTGACATTTTATCACTGTTTTGAGAAGAGTGAAATATATAGCATAAAGAGGAATAAGCAGACATAACCTAGCATTGACCAAACCCTCCTTAACAGATAATATCTGTAGGCATACAGCTTTATCTCTGTAGGCTCTGCCTAGACTGACTGGTTTTCTGATAAAAGAAAAATTCAAGTTAATCTAGTTTTACAAAATCCTACACATAATTTCATTATTCACAAGTGTATCGCTGTTTTGAGGACATCTACTTGATAAAACCAAAATCTATCTCAGCATCAATCTGGCAGCTAGTCCAAGCAAGGAGACAACACTATTTACTGCATATATAGGACATTAAATTTTCTCAGCTTTTATTCCTGGCACATCCAATACTTAATTAACAATTCATCAAAAATCAATCAATATCCCAAATAGAGTGCAAAAACAACCGACCTGACATATATCTCATATCTGAGTTGTTAATCATAAAGAAATTACTAATTTTAAGGAAATATTAATGTAATTTAGACTTCATCCTTGTCATTATTTAATAAGCAATTCTTCTACTGGATCACTGATGAAGTGGCAAATGAGATAGGATATTAGCTATATTTCACAATACATGAGGCAATGTAAATGGATGCGTATAGCATTTGGCAGAAAAAAAAGCACATGTATACAGAGTAGCAAGAGCTTGAAACCTTATCAATGTTTATTAAAAAAAGAAAACAACATCACACTGCCGTATTATCAAACCTTTCTATGGACTTCATTATCAATACCAATTTATCTCACCAGATATCCCCAAACTCAGACATCTCAATGTCTCTCTTATAATACAGACCAGAATCTCATTTCATAAATGAAAGTGAATTCACATCAGTAATATGATCCATCAAGAATGTAATCCTTTGTGGAGGTGTTACTGACAAATAACAATGGGATTTCATCAAAACTCAAAACATCATCAAATAAGGTACATTGCAGTGTTATCATTCAATGTAACATACAGGAAGTTCAATCATGTCTCTCCAATTTCAACCATAAAAGCAATCCAGACACATAAAAACTGACATACACCAAAAGTATAATAAATTTTTAGTGGGGCAGTAAAGGGAAGGTCAGGCTCTATTATATGGAGTAGCAGCCTCCCCCCCCCTCCCCCACCCACCTACAGTACACACACTGGGACCCCTGACGACTTTCTATTATTTCAGTATATTACTGAATACAGGAAACAAAAGCACCCCATGGCAATAAGGTGGTATGCAGAGATATATGACACTCACTTTCAGGAAAAAGATGCTTTTAATTGCCAATATGCCACAGCTCTTACGAAAGTCTCTCTAGCTTAGGGCAGCAGGAGATAGATAATAACTGAAGGACAGCTAATTGTAGGTAAACATGCAATATTACATACTTCAAAGAAAGTAGCATATCCCATATACCCCGGGTACATATACTTCATCGAGTTATAAGTCAAAACTTCTCTGACAGTTCAAACAGTCAACCTTCAGTCTTAGAGGCTAGTAACTCACATTCAGGATAATAGACCTACATGGAGAAAGATCTGTAATTTTCTTAATGAATGTTGAAAACCAGCACATATACTACAGCATGGATACAGTTCCTATTAACTTTATTTCTATGTATGCTATCAATTTCAAAACTATGAGTTAGCACCGTGAAATTGAATTTTATAAATACATCCTCAAAAAAAGGTTTATTTTTAGCTTTAATGGAAGCAGTCATTCTTTCTCCTCCTACAGTGATTCTAGATACTGAACTCACCGAGTTGGAACAAAGGGGTGAGGTGTTTTTCAGAAACGCCCTGAATATTCCCACGTCATGTAATATATTGAGGCTAATATTCTCTGTAACTGTAAAAATATCATACTTGCACTGGAGAAAATTAAACCTCAGGTGGCAAAATTGCTTAAAGAGAGAATAAAAATTGCACTTTCATGAACACCCCAGGGTTCAGGTCTAATAGTACCTGTCAAGTTGATTTTATTACTTTTGTGACACCTGCGCTTTCTAGTCATACATCAAAGAAATAGCATGCAGTTTACATTTTGTATGAAACTGCTTAAAATTGAGGGTCCTGCTTTTAATTATATCAATGTGCTATAAAATCCACTTACATTTAACATCAAGACCATTTTATATTAATATCTTCTTATTAATTAATACCACAGCTTGCTTTTCTCACTCCCTTATTTTGTTTCACTGTGTAGACATTTCTGGGTACTAGTACTCATTCAAAACCAATTTCTTATATTAGCTCTATTTCTGCCTAAGTCCCTCCCCATTTTTATAACCTCCATCTGCCTGCTGTTTTGCTGCAGCTTCAGTCCCACTTCAACTGATAACAATGGTGATATGTTGTCTACATCTCAGACATGGATCACTTGGTGAAGTACCAAGGTCAAAGAGTTAAAGCATGTGCTTGACATGACAATATATGGCACAGAATACAGTTGGTCACATCTAACACTGACCAACCTGTTTTCCTTCATTAATTAACTCAAAAAGTAAATCCTCCATCAAATTTTAGTTATGTTGTAGATGAAAATGACAACTGGGAGGGGGACACTAGTCTTAATTATTAAGCAAGACAATGAATTGATTAAAATGTTCACATTTATCACTGATGCCATACTATTTATCAACCCATTGTGACTGATACAAAACAAAGAGGGAGTGAGGTCTTTATAAAAGGCTATATCCATGATATCAAAGAAACAATTGTCAAACCTGGTTATAACATACCAGTACAATGGCAGTATCACTTGTTCAGTTGCAGTACAATATATCTTTATGATAAAAAATATCCGTTTATGCAGAACAAGCCTAATTTAAACAAGATCCGATTATTAAAACACCTTCAAGTTAAAATGAAAATAATCACTCACAGTGATCATCTTATATCACATATTTAGTCAGGTATTTAGTGTGTGTACCGGGGCATATTAACCTAAGCTCTGTTGGTTATTGCACAAATACGAAGTTCAACATCTGAACTGCAAAAACAAGTCCCAAATTAAGTATGCATGGTAACAACATGCACAAATTACAAGCTATAGATAGTCCAACAGTGACTGAGGCAGTCATGTGTTTCTACATTCAAAAACAAAGTTTTACCTTTATTTCTGGTGATAGAGATAATTCAAATCAGTCTTGTTACTAGAATGTTGTCCTACATGCTGAACGTGGGTTCCAATCAATAAAAAAGAGATAAGATCTGGACATCAAACTTAAATTTTGCTTCCATTATTCTTGTCCAAACTGTTGTGCTTTTGTTTGACAATTCACTGATGTAGAATCAATGCACTTACTAGTAATTGTTCAGATTTGAAGATATAATCAATTAATCTTTCTTGTAAGCCAGGAAGGTATGAAAGGAACACTGGACTAATTGCTACCTTGTTTATCTCTTATCTGTCATATCTACATAAACCACTGAGGTACAAGATGGAGAAGTGAGTGAGTCAACACAAATTAAAATATTTAGGCATATAATGTAAACCTATCATTCAGAGGTTTCTTTTAAAGGTTCTAATATCTATTTATTTTCAAATTTAACTTTAAGTTTCTCAGAGGTTTTATTATTATTCTTTCATCTTAAAATTATCAATCAGTTAATAAAATGTGCACAACACCATCTGGTAACCTCATTCCTCATACTGGTATGTCAGAATTTGTTTATTGGTATTTGTATATTTTTTCTTTGTTAGTGCACGTCGAAGTGAATTGGTACAGGCAAACACGAGATTTTTTAAACTTCATTCTGAATCTACATTTGTGCACAAGAATCTTTACACAAAACACCTTGTTCATTTTCACTGACAAATTTTAAAATGGCAGTTCCTCCAGCAGCTTAATGGGAGGCTTGTGATAACTTCAAAAGAAATCTTTCTCTCAGGTCATCCTTAAATAATTTGAAAACAAAAGCTGCCTTACTCTACAGCCTACTTGGCTATTGTAACTGCATCAAATGCACGATACACTAAAGGGACTTGTGGGGCTAATTAATTCTTGTGAGCTGATGCTGTGTAGTGATGTCTTTTTTTCACCTTGGTAAAATTATTATGATCTTGAAGAGCATCAATACTAAAATAAAATTGCAACTGATATCAGAATTATCACACCTGAAAATACATTATTTGCATCAAAGACAGACTGATTTTATTACTAAGACTTGGAACATTTGCAACGTTACATCTCTCTTAAGTTAAATATTGTGTCGCTTGAAAAAAATCTCGGGATTTTTTTTTTTCGTCAATTTGATATTCACAAGTCGTTAACCACTGGTCATTCGCTAATTCTCTTGAGAACAACTGCAACCTGCTTCATATTATTTGAATCCTGGGAGTTTACACTACTGCCTAGAGGACAGACACTGAGAGAGGGGACGACACACGCAGACAGGTGAAATGACTCACCTGTCAATCTAGGAGGGAAGGATAACTGGGTTTGTGTTTATCGTTTACTGACAGCAATCTACTAAGCAATAATATCTTAAGCCAAAGAGCCATTCACTCTACTCACTTTGTTTTAGTATAACTTTATCTTCGTGTTAATCCTCAAAATATTTCTCTGTGGAGGGTGGATCTGTCCTCTTCTCTTTACGAAGACCGTCTTGTTTCTTAACACGATTAAAACTTCCTTTGATGAAAAGTAAGGAGGAATCCCATTGGATCTCAGTTAAGGAATTTCCCTGATCAAATAAACCGGGGAAGTTGTCATTTTATAAGCTTATTTATAATAAAAAGACGAATTTGAATGGAATTGCCAAACAAGGAAGGTAGCAGATCGTCGACTGACACCTAAAATGTAAATATAGAAAATATTTTGTCAAAGATAATGGCAATTACATTAATCCAATCAACGAGCGCCTTCTATTTAGTTCTACTTCCTGTACGCATGCTTGCAAATGGCGGAAAGTTTGCCTGCTGGTTGGGAAGCTAAAACGAGCCGATCTACAGGTAAAGAAGCTTTTAATTTAGACGAAAGAAACAAAAAATATTCTGGTTAGGAATGATAGATGATTTCATGGTATTTTCACTTCCGTGCTGTCCAATGACCTAAATTATTCCACTGTCGCCAAGCGGATTTATTGACAATGTCATTGTCAAAGTGAAATATGAACTGAATCAATAAATAAAACATTTGCAATATTGCAGCAAATCTTATTGTAAGTGAGGGATGTGAGACAGCTAGGTGACATAATACTCCCGGATTTATCTTGTCCTTTTGTTTCGTTCTACCACCCTGATTGTAATGTTTAAGTTAACACATACTAGTACTATACTAGGTACATTTGGAATTTTTTAAATATTCCTACAAGCAACAAAGACATTGAAGTTTTTTAACTGCAAAAATTCACCAAAAGTGTCCACTCTCTTCAGCTAAAAACCTGTCACTACTGACCAGCGGTGTTCACTCAGCTGTCGCTGCAGCTCAAATTGTTTGTGACCAATTAGGGCAATTAGGACTGTATTTTAATCTAATGGCCCGGAAACAAACCCAAATTGGCGACGGCACAAGCATACGGCTGGGATGGCTTCCGTGCAGATCATGTACTGTAAATATTGCGCATCAAATAAACTATACTTTGCATGGTTCAATTTTCATGATTTTTCCACATAATATTGCAAATTTCATAAACTTTATTCACTATAAATTTCAAAAAATTCCAATCAGTACTTAACTGACATTTTTGAGCATTTTGTCGAGACAAAACTTCAAACGCCCTGAACTGAAACTTCTTAAAGACTGCAACATGGGAAAATCATGTGACCGGATTTTACACTTTGATTTACAGCTTATTAAGTTAATGGCTTGTATTAGTTTTTTTACGCGGCGCTAAAAGAGAGGCTAAAAGGGGTGCCATAGGCGAGCTGTCAGCAGGCCGATATCAGTTTTACACTTCACTGCCCCTGGATAGTTACTACTGTAGCGCCCCTGTCCGATTGTGATATACCTAACTATACTAAAATACTGAAATGAAAATATGTCTTACAGCATGTATTTCACGTTTCCAAAATCACTTTTATTAAAGGTCGTACATACTACCTAAACGTCCATACCAAAGAGAGTATTTGGGAAAAGCCCACAAGGCCAGCAGAAAAGGGCATGGATCAAGTACGCTGCTCTCATCTTCTAGTCAAGCACAGACAGTCCAGGAGACCATCATCTTGGAGAGAAGATAACATCACCAGAACCAAGGATGAGGCACTGGACATACTGAAGGGTAGGTAGTTACACATTTAAAACACAAGGGCATCTTGGTGAGGGTTTTACTGGATGATACTTGTAAACACATTGTAAAGAAATATGTCAAGTTTTTCGATGATTTTAGAAAATAAGTCCCATTATTACCTTGCCCAAAACAGTGACCAGTGATATGAGTGAATTGCACAGTATAACAATGGTATGCTGTTCTTAATGGTCATCTAAAAGGACATTTTTGTTACTAGTACATTAATTTGACTTAAAATTTGTTTTCATATGAAATTTTTATTTTAATCCAAGGTTACAGGGACAAAATCGTATCTGGGGAAGCCAGCTTTGAGCAGCTAGCCAGTCAGTTCAGTGACTGCAGCTCAGCAAAGAAAGGGGGAGACTTGGGACTGTTTGGCCGTGGGCAGATGCAAAAGCCGTTCGAGGAGGCTGGATTTAGTTTGAAAGTTGGTGAGCTCAGTGAGCCTGTCTGGACTGACTCGGGTGTGCATATCATTCTGAGAACTGGTTAAGGTTCCAAGTAAACTTTAAGTTTTGGAAGTGAAGCGGAACTTTATGTAGGAAATTCCTGGTTAAGTTTGGTGAAAGTTCTTGTAGCTGATGTCAAAGATGTACATGAGGTGAAATTCTGGAAAGAAAAGAACATTTTTTTTTTACTGGTGTCACTTTTTTCTCTCAAAAACGCAATCTTTTGAAATCATGAACTTAATGATTTTAAGAAGAGTATTTTGCTTGGCTTATGAATATGTTTTGTATTAAATTTTGAGAGAAACATAATGTACTAATTTAGCTGATATTGCAAAATTCAAGGATTTTTATATCTTTTTTGTTACTTCTATATGCTACAAGCATGCAAAGCTAGATATGGCTAGGCTAATACTAAAATAATGTCACAAGGCATTCGTTTCTACTAGTTCTTACAAATGTAATTTATGAACAGTTGTTGGGACAAAAAAATAATTGCAATTTCTAACAGAAAAATCATGATGTGGATATTTCAATTCTTGTTTCTTATAGTTGTGGTTTTACACATTCTCTGTGGAATAATTCATTCAGTTTAAGAGAAATAGAATTCTTCAAGGTAAAATAACTTATAAGTCTGGTCAGAAGAATATGTGTAATATAAAAGATTCCATGGAGCTGTTACAAGCTCAGTAACTGTCTTTCTTCTGTGTGAGATTATCCACTGGACCAACATTATGTGCAGTATGTATGTCATGTGATGGGAATGGTTATCTATTTAGAGTTGTGCATACAGATATATGTGCAAATAAAATTAACTGCCATATCCTTTTTGTTTAGCTTTGAGTGGTCTTTTTTTAAATAATTATTTTGTAACATAATGGTCTCGCTTATTTCTCTTAATGGCCATGGGACATATTTTGAAGATGGTCTTAAAACCCAATCAAAATGTAATAAAGGTGAACTATACTGCATTACATAAAAGTATTTGTAAGTAACAATTTGTATATCATTCTAATACCTTCCATCTTGTTTTCAGTTATTTTTTCAGTTTTGTTGCCATTATGTACATGCTATAAATTCTCAAGTATTTATGTTAATTGTCCCATTTTACCAACTGCCAGATAACCTGAACAAAATGCCCTTGCTTTAAAAATGGAATAATGGAATAATTTAGCATTTAGAGGGAACACAAAAAGGGTGTTTTCCTTAAAATTCTGTTTTCTTAAGCAATGGTATGGGGGTTTGTCGACCAAGCCATTTGAGAAATTGCTTTTGTTGAGACAGTTTTCCCAATTGCGTTATGGCAGTTCGTTAACAGGCAAAGCTGTTGGGCTATCGGAATCTAGGCTATCAGAAGAAAAACGCAAAGAAAATTATCACAAGAAATGGCATCGCGTTATTAGTAAATGCATTAAAAAAACAACTGCCAAAACTTACCCACGGGTCCCAAATACGGATAACATTGGGACCTTCCAAGCCAATATGAAAGCGTAAAGGCCATCCAAAATGTATTGGGTTGGAAAGAAGCTATAAATCAGTTTTTCACCCTGAAAAATAACTTGCCGTCCTTAATTGGAAAATTTGCCCCTTGTGACACTTTTCACGTTGCGGATAACTGAATGATTCAGCCGAATTATTGCCTTGCTGTCAGCTGTTAAAACTTGCGTCGACGCCCTGCCGCCATTAGCTCCTCTGCACCCCCTACCCCCACCCAACGTTGTACGGTTAATTAAGAAATGACATTTTTGACGTCGATCGAAGTTGTGTTCAGTCGTACCAGGGCATATATGCTTAAGCGATTGCGTCTATTTTTTCATCCATAAGCTAAAAGAGATCGTACATGCATGTCTGTAGGGTACATAACACTAATGATTAAACAGATTATAAAACCCAACTTTTTGGAATTGAGACAACAAAATGGTATCAGTCAACCACTAATGAAATCAATAAATTCTTTGCATTCGGGACCTTCTTTCAAACGACTAAAGTTGATTTTTCAAATAACTGTTAATACGAGATTCTGTCCAAAACATGATTAAGGAGCCTACCAACTGCAACAAATTTACACGAAGTAGATAATTAATGTTCCTTCAAAGGCAAGTTGTCTGTTGAGATTGATCCGATTTGCGTGTCATGTTTTAATAACTTTCTTGCATTTCCTGTGCAATCTTTTTTATTTGATTTAGGCGCAGAATGAAGAGCATTTTCCATGCTGTTTAGCCCAAAATTGATTTTAGGAAAAAACTGATGTCTTGCATAAATGAATAGAATAAGACATTGGATGCCGTTCATGAAAGTCGAAGATCTGATTCAATTAAAAAGAAACAATTAAGTCTCATCCTTGAACGTCATTTTAGACTAAAACAGTGCCAAGATTGCAAATAATCCTTTTAGAACCCTTAAGAGAGCCTGATACATGATGATTTCGAATATTTGTAAACGCGTCACAGCCAAGGTTATATAAATGTGATCCAGGTTTTTTTTATTGCCATGAATTCCAGTTTGACCCACTGACCGTTCAAGATTGATACAAACTGTCACAGAAAAAGGCGCCGCCAACGGGGTGTCACTTAGTTCAAACACAGCGGAACCCTGTAGCGCTTTATCCAGCGGGTATACTAGCCCGGTTGAGTTGTGTCAAGTTCAAAATACTGACCAGCAATGTAAAGCAGTAATAATAGACAAGCTAGGTCGGTAGGTAGAGAGGGATCAGGTGGTAAGAAGGAAAAGCCCTTTTGTCCTGAAAATGTTCTTTCTTAATCAAAATGTGATTTAGTTTCTATGACATTTTGCAAATTGGCCCAACTAAGCGGTGAAAATGTCCACTTTTTCAGAAAAAGAACCCACTTTGAAATTGCTGGTTCGAATGAAATGGCAATTGAAATACTAATATTTAATAACCACAAGTCACCTGCAACAGTTATAAAGCATACACTGAACATACACTAAACGCAACGTCTCGCTCGCATTTGTAATTTTTTAAAACTAACTACGTATACAGAGCCCTTACTGAATATAAGCAATGCTTCTTTATTTGTGATCTAAACGAGAAAAAGTAATTGCAACATTTATTTTAGATTAGCATTTATCTAACTTACATCGTACAACCAAATTTGGTATTTAGACCCGACTTTTACTCTCTACGTACTTCTAATCTGTAAAATTTATTCTCCATGACCCTGCGGGTTGACATGCAACCGAACGACCCTTGCGTGACGTCATTAGAAACGGTCAGATAAATATCTCCATGGGTATTTTAAGATCTTGGCTGGTATTTTCTCGGAGTTAAAGTTGTTTCTAAGTAATTGGCAGCTTCCTATCTCAGTTGCCCAAAGGTCTTGTTGAACGCTACGTGTCCGGATCAGTTAATATGGCAGGGTATCCTACAAAACTGCATTCCAAACTTGACAGTCGATTAATTCGGCAAACAAGACCGACAAGAAACGAGAACTGAACATTTCGCGCCCGTGTTTACACTGTGATTCAAGAGGACTGCAGACATAATACTACTGCGAGGGACTTCTTGTTCAAAAACACTGATGGGAGATTTGTTGAAATTTTTTTGAGGCACGGGCATACATGTATTTCAAAATAGACTGCATGAGCACAAACATGATAAAAGAGAAGAGAACCAGGATTAAAGTAGGATTCTTCTTTTGCATTGGTGAGTAAGATATTTATGAGAGAGAGAGAGAGAGAGGAAGGGAGGGGGAGAGAATGCACCATATGCTGTTCATAATTCTATGCATGTACATAACAGTACATTTTCAGCAGTATACAACACCGACTTAAGGGCGCAAATTCTTTTATTATTAATTTCATAATCTACGAAAAACGACTTCTGCTGCATTTCACAAATAATGTATACATTTTTACACAACAGTGGACGCTGTCATCGTGTCTGTATTACGTTAAAAAGAAACATGGTATAAACGTAAACGTGCAGTTATGGACATGTATAGCCTCTCCGGTCAACGTTATTGCTTACTGTTTCACAATGATGGTGTGTTTGGTAATTTCAGCTATATTTTTAAACACTTACAGAATAGATATATCGTGAAACTTAAAAATTATGGACCACTGATTGCAATTGGTTCCTTATATTTTTCTTGGCAGAGGCTACTTCTGTGTGCTAATTAGAAGCGAAGCAAACGGATGGGTTCGCTGCTGACCCTTCCAATTCAAACACGCCGTTTTTCTAGGCGGCAACAGTTCTTTCTAGATTAATGCTGGTAATTCAAATGTCAGGTTCATTAAGATTTTCACCCATTGACAGTGAGAGTCAAACTTCACTGAGCCACAGGAACGCGTGAAGTGGACCAGTGGGCACAGGCTGCTGCCCGGACAAAATCCTTTAAACACTAGACTGAGAGATAATGAAAAATGACGTCTCAATAATGAGGTTTGTTTACAGGCATTGATACAAAATATTATTTCTTAATTAGATTATCCTTATATGCAAGATCCATTAATGGAGTCCTTGAAAAGATTCATTGATTGAGGACAAAGAATGCTGTCAATCTAAATGTATTACTATTCAATTTTATCTTGTGATTTTGCTATCTCAGATAGAAGCCTAAACCAAGGCAGCAAAGCTGTCAAATGTATCAAAGAAAGCAGAAAGAAATGATGCTAGTGCACAAAAAGGGTTAATTAGATGCAAAATTACATACTACCCAAGAGTATAGTCACCACCAATTTTTAATTTTGTACTACAGGTAACATGAAGGCCTACAGTGTTCATTCAGAAAATGTAAAGAAAATAAGGCCAATGCGATTTCAAAGCCACTCACTGAAAATGCCAATATGCAATAGCGAAAAATGAAAAAAAAAAACTAAAGCTGCGTAATTTCAATAATAATAATAATAATAACAATAAAAATGCAGGATGGATTAGAAACTGGTTTTCCGATTTGAGCTGTATTTTAGTTCTAAGAATCATTCATGTAATTTAAAGAATAACACGGTGTCTTTTAATAGTGATGGCAGTGCACAAATATTACGGGTTTTGAAAATGAAACAAGCAAAGGGACTTCATAACCATTCTATTTCAAAGTCTTTCATTGAAAATGCTAATGTGTGAAAAATGGAAAATTCACCCAAAAGTGTATTGCTTCAAAAATCCCAATAAAGATGCTACTCGAGGTTGACTATATTTTATTGCTATAAATCCCTCCAGTAAGTTTGAGAATAACAAGTTAGCCTACTAGTTTTTCCATAAGTGTTGGTTACCGGTGAAAAGTGCAGGGCGACGACTGCAGCGACGCCAGACACAAGTGATGGATATAGGCACAGGGACTGTGTCTGTACATAAAAAGCAATCGAAAAAGAGAAACCAAATGTGCAGTGCGATAAAAGGTTTAAACTATAAATTTGGCATGCATTTAACCGGGACTAACATCCAAAGACATGTAAGTTTCTCTCTTGTGACAGTGAGCTGCCCTTTATCGTCTCTAGTGTTTTGTAACCATGCACGCAACATTCATCACACGATTTAATGAAGGCATTTTTCTGAAGTCCGATGTGTTGTGATATCTAACACAGACAGTTATTATCCGGGCCCAGCATTTGTCACCCTATATATTCAGAGAGT
This sequence comes from Lingula anatina, assembly GCF_001039355.2. Next base: position 637,494 of record NW_019775513.1, read on the forward strand.
ATCGCAAAGTCATCTACATGTCAAAATGGCTTGATGTTTCCAGTAGATACCTTAGCGGATTAGAGCGAGCGTTGATCCCGTGGAACGCAGGGTGGCAGTGCTGGATATGACCCTAATCTTCACCCTTTCCGTTGTTATTCGACTTAATTCAGCAAAGAATTAATCTTACTTCAGGCGTCTAACTTGTCATGTCAACAGAGTCAAAAATCAAAGCAACAACAGTACCATAAAGGACAGTAAAAGTACATTTTTGAATGCAAATACGTGTATGTTTCTTTATAATTTTATTGTATTTCATTTGTTTATCAATTTTGTTATCGCCCGTATTGTTATTTTCATTATTTTGCTTCATGTACATCTACTTGCGGCACACTAACAAAACCGCCAGTCATCAATAAAATGTTTTCCGACCTCTTTTATATGTGAATGCCCTTTTCGTGTAATGATCAGCTATGGCTGGTTCAAACTGTTAGATATATATATTCTATATTTACTTATGAAACGAGAAGTTCATCTGATGTTTCATTGTATAATAATGATTAAATTGCTACAAAAACTTCTGTTGTACAGGGCTTCAACTTGTAGCTGAAATCTGTTTTCCTTAAAATCGTCAATTGCAATATTTGTCATATTGAAAAGGATAAAATGATGTCGACAGCGTTCCACTCCGATGCAAGAAACGGTTATGCAACGGTAGGTGTAACCAAAGTTTTCAACGTAGGGGACAAAAAGTCCAGAACTGATTTTGTCTTCAAAGATGAAAAGGTGTTTTCCAAGAAAAACGTAAAAGATGAAAATAATATCTGCTCGGTAGGAGATGACTGAAGTGCAAAGCAAAGACGCCGAAATCTCACACGTCACAAGCGACCTTGTAGTTTTTCTCTGAATCTAATTACTTCTAAATGTTGCTGATACCTTAGAACTCGAGTGTCATTTGAATGATGAATACGCTACACGCTGGGAAAATTAATAGATTTTAGGCCTTAATTTTTTTCTTTTATCAAAATCGTTGACACTTAGGTTATCGACTGGGAGTCGTTTCGCGTATTGAAAAAACGGATGCACTACAATGCACATTTCGTTTTGTGTTAGTTAAGTTTGTTTTGAATATAATTACAAATGAAACTTATAATCTTGCGTTTGCTGAGAGGGTCCCATAAAACGTAGAAGACAAGATTTGCCATAGAAATTTTGATCAACTTTAGAAAGCTTACCCACACTGTGCATCTGCAATCACCAAAATACAGTAATGAACATAACTTTCATGTAGGCCTACTGTTAAACACGAAAGATTTCCTTATCTTACTCAAACCAAAGACGGACAATCCTTTTTAAACCAATACGTACGCTGCAGCATATGGCGTGTTTCCTCGCCACAGAGGCAATAAGGACTAAATTACTTTTCACGGAAAGTCAAATATTGAAGTAACGGACCATCTCTCCTGGAAACCTAGGAATTTGCTGCAAAGCAAATGAATTGTCGATACACTAGATGAATTAAGCCCTTAAAGCACTTTGTCAGATTTGGACTTTACTTCAAAGAGTAAAACAAGATAGCTTTTAGCTTAATAACGAGGATGTCACCCCAAAGCCAGTGAGATAAGGCTTTTTCTGCTGTGGTTTAAATGATAAGTATCACGCATTGTAATCGTGACTCAAATAATGTCTGCACAAGACGGCTGTCGAAATATTTGGTTTCCGATCCGCGGGTATATACTGTGATCTATGGCCGGACGTACCATTACTGTGTTTATGAAAAATATATACACATATTATGCGAAAACTGTATTTGCATAATGGTAGGCTACGAGACTGCCCGGTTCCACACTTGTTTCATTATGTCTATTTTTACACACTCCGTGAGCACTTTGGTTGATAATAATTTTGTTTAACACAAATTGGCAATCCTGCAACATTATATCTTCTATAGACAAATATACCCCAGTGAGAATGTTTTGCCCAAACGTAATCTACCTATTTATTCTATATTATAAAAAAAGAACCTGACCTGACCCGAGTCTGCCTTTCTAACTGAATCTTTGCCGTTTCTGAACATCAAAAAGGCTGTTGTCAAGGATTTAACATGATATGAAATTCTAGATTGTCTCCCGCATTTCTGACGTACAGTTTTGAGCGCTAGTGATACTGTAGATTTGGTTTGAGGTAGACTTTCTCATGACAATTCATCGTTTCTTCATTTCAAGCGGGCGATGGTCAGACGGTATGACCAATCTTTTCAATATTTCGAAAGAAAGATTATTTGGCACGAAGTTGGGTATGCAGTAAAACTTGAGATATCCAATGAACGTTATATCTGTATATAGTAAGAAAAAAAGAACTTAAAGTTAAGCAATTCTCTCTTGAACACCAAGCTACATCCTATACAAAACTCTTCGGATAATTACGATCTGATGACATACGGGTATATTGTGACTTTTTTTTTTCTTTCTTTTTTTT
>NW_019775513.1:644040-664984 GCF_001039355.2 Lingula anatina
GTTCTGAAGAAAAGGAAAATTATACAGCATAAAATTTGTTGGTACACATCCATGAAGGTATTTTCAGCATTGTTTTTATACCAAACTGTAATCCATGAATTCAGTATGTACATAATGGCCATTATTTATATTTATCTTAGGCTCGAAGTGTGTATTTTATGTATATGTTTGTTTTAAATAACATATTTTTACAGATGTCACCCTAACAATATTGCCAATGTCTTGAATATGCTCATATTTGAACTCAGCAACCCTCAAAACATATAGAAAGACATATTACACATCATTTTTATGTACTTTACTGTGAAAATATGGCCAAAAAGCCATTTCCCGCCTTTTTTCACAAACAAATAGCAGATACCAATATAAATCTTTAGCTTTGGTAAAAAATATTGTCAGATTTGTGTTCAGCAGCAAAAATGGCCATAGAATCCACCTGTTTTAAAAAAATTTTGTCATTTGCCCACCCCTAGAAATACCGATGTGAAAAAAATAGAATCAAACCCCCCCCCCCCCCCGGGAACAGCCACACCCCAAATCATACTAACATTCCCGAAGGACCCATGCATATATCCTCAATGGCAAGCTTATCAATCCGTTTAAGGGTAAGGGTCATTAGCGGAAATTACAATGTCGAATTAGATTCAACCGCCCCCAGCACCACACCCCAAGTCAAAAAGAAAAAAGATACTGTAGCTACGTTTCATGTTCCTTACTCAAATGGTTGACACAATGGATAGATAGCAGACAGTACGATGTAAAAATTAGAATCGACCACACACAGGGATGACCACACCCAAGTCACAATAAAATTCCTAAGAGCCTTTGCAAATCCCTAAGGATGGGTTTATTAATCCCCGGCGTACCAAGTTCTTATCTATAATGGTCTTAGAAGTAACAATGTGAAATAGATTTTGCATGTTTATAATTGTCCACCCCAGAGGTAGCCTGTCTAATTTCAGCGTACCTAGCGTCTCTAGTGTGAACATTGCGTTCGGTTGCAAAATGCGGCCCTACAGGGTGTTAATGGTACCCTAGCAGAGGTTCTCTAGTGTTAACATTGCGATCAATTGCAGACGTCTACTGCAGCCAACCGGGCTAATTCTGACTTAAGGCTACAAACCAGTTCAGTTCAGTCAGTTCAATATCCTATCCTTCTCTATTGATTCTCAGGCAGGCTCAGAAGTGGATCGGTCTCACTGAGCACCTGCAACTGGTGCCAGTCGATACAAAATTTGGGACGGTAAAATGATGCGTCTTTGTTAGAAAAGAGATTAATAATAAAAATGAACGTGTATCATTTCGTATGCTCAAAAGTGTGGTGAGCCAATTAAAGGAAATACTTGCAAAGGAGTATAATTTAATTTATTTCAATAGATACTAAATAATTTAAATTAAAAAACATCAAACGTATGGATGACGCTGATTGGGGTTGAAAAGGGTAGATGTAGGAATAGGAACGTGTTATAGGGTAATATTCTTAAATATTCAACAATGAAGAGGAGGTATACCGTACTACCTTCAAACTGCTCACAGTCCACTCTCCTGGGCAGAACAGACACGTTCAGAGCCTCCACATCGCAATTATTACTGGCCAAATACAGCACAGTTACATTCTTGGACTCCTTGTTTAAACCATGAAACTATTCAATACAGTAAAGATTCGTTGTATGACCATTTAGTTTGCAACTGGTCTAAAGTAGGTGGTAAATTTACTAGATCCGTAAGTTACTATTGATATATAATAATGAATTTACATTGTTAACATTAGGACGCAGCAAATGGAGCTTTTCAGCATGTTAACTTTAACCCAAATAATGTCAAAAGTCGTGTCGAAATTCCTGTACCATTCATTTCCGATAACATTGAACAGGGTTCCATGAAAAAAGACTGGCGTGAACAGATGTACCAATTTGTCAAATCTAACAAGCAACGGAACATGAGAACGAATATAAAGCAACGGTACGTTGTCAAACAGCACTAGGGTTGTTGAAATACTGGGTGCAAATGTCAAAAAGTAATACAACAGACTGTCCTAGGTCGTTTGCAAATTCTCTCATTCTCAAAAAAAAAAAAAAAGCCTGTTCCTGCTTAGAATTTTAATCTGTACTTGTGGGCAATGATAAATGCACCCTGCGTTTCGGATGGTTTCCAGTGATTTCTGAGACTCACAGTGTGCTAATGCGAACTTCTTCACAGACTGTGGTAGAGGCAAGGAGACAGACCCAGTTTGGACGCTTCGATCCCCATTCTGGATCCAGCGGAACACGCCCGGATAAAGGATTAATTAACAGCCGAATTTAAAAAAAAGGTCTTGTAGGAAGTATAGACAGAGATGTTGTTGAAATGGAGCTTGGTTAGTTGTGTATTGAAACCATGGCTTAATTATGACACATTATCAATCAATCAATCAATTATTGCAGATTTGACTGAATGGCGTATACTTGTGGAACATATTGCCCTTTGGGTTAATATAATCAATTAGATGGAATATGAAAAAACTCATTGTTTACGCAGCTGATGTCATGCACCTGTAATCAGCATACAATATCGTATATTTAAGACCATCAGCTACGTAAGGGGTTATCCAACGCACACACACACAAAAAAAAAATGCTATCTTGTCACATGACTTGGTATCGGCCATTTGGAGAATACAGAACCATATCAAATGAATCTAAAACCCCCACTGCCAGTATTACAACTTGAAGCATACGTAACTGTACTGTACTGATATGAGTAGTCCAACAAATTAGCTGACAGCGAGGAGACAGGACCTCCCTATAGTGCTAGGTAGGACTATCAAGTGCCCTAGGTAAATAACCTCGATGTTCCCTTGCGAGTGACTTGCACCTGTACTTTTAACAGAATCTCGTTCTTTATCTTAACACGCGAAATCCTTTTTACGCTTGAATATCGTTTTACATAATAACAGTTGAACTTTAAGTCACGATATCTTGTAATAGAATGTTTTTTCTTTCGTTTGAAGAACTACTGTACACCACGAAATTGATAAATATTCTAAAAGTCAACTGCTAAGTGTCATATTTAGCTACATGTAAACTATTGTCATTTAAGTTTTTAAACATGCTCCACACCATCCCCAACTACCAGTATGCCTATTGATTTGATTATGTGTCTTGATATTGTTGAAAGTTTGCTGCAGAATGTTGCGCATTTTGGTGAAGTATGCCGCTATACAGATAGACTACATGTCCAGTTTCTCAGATTTCTGCAATTGTAGGCCATGTCTCAACTCTTACAGTCTCATCCCTTACAGTTGGTTAAAACTGTCATACTTTTTTCACTGTAAAAATACATTGTTTTACACGTATTTTAATTTATACCTTTGTTCTGTTAACGTGGACCAATCACGTAGAAAAAAGGTGCATGTTTTTTATGTTTATGATTTAAGCAGCGAGTTTTGGAAATATCTGCTCGATGTCTGAATAAATACTGTGACTTGGGAACCTGAATTCGTGCTATTGCGTCGTGGACATGGAAATCTAAAACATATGTTTTATGTCGAACCCAAATTTAGAGAGGACCAGAACATGAGGATTAATTTTCATTAATAAACGTGTTTTTTAATAATAATGATAAGAATGTCAGCACTGATACATTTTTATGCTGAATCAAACTCAGCCGTTCTCTCTTCAGATCTTGAGCTATCATTTAGGAGATACTTCATTTCGAGCACACCAATTAAAGCAAATTTGCGATTTGTATGATGCATCTGGAGGTGTTCGAATCAAATGCAACGTAACTTTATTCCATGTGGTATGCCTTTAGATCTCTCTTCACAAAGATTAAAATGATATTTTTATCACAAAGACTAACATTGGGTAAATCTTTCCCGCCTGCTCTCCAAAATATTTTCACTTGAAAAGTCAGAACACCAAAATATTTAGGTGTAAGTTTTTGCACGCTTCCTTAGATCCTCCGCCACCTGAAAATTCAGAGCACTGTAGATTTTTTTTTTTTTTTTTTTTTTTTTTTTTTTTTGCGTAAGTAAAATGAATTTAGACCTGAATTGAGATTCATGTTGAGAATAAAAAATACATGTATATAATAATGGAATACAGTAAAATGAAACGATCTTCTCCACAATAACATGACTTATCATCATATTTAAAAAACGGCTTCATTCTTGTGGAGTACAAATTCGAGGTGAGACCTTGCAAGTAAACAACACGTCACAATTTATCGACAGCCTAATATTGCATGTATTTTTCATTAACAGCAAAACCAGCCCTGATGAGATACCTATCCAATTAACATGCCGTCTTTAAACCATTAACATTTGTTCCGACGAGCGTTCCCCTTTACTATGAACTTAATCTGAGGTCATGTTGTTTTCTAACGGTTCGGTTTTTTGACAGTTGAGATATGATAACTTCCGCTGTGACTAAATATCAAAAAAAAGACGAAGGAGAAGAAGCACAAAATGTGTGTGTGTGTGTGTGTGTGTGTGTGTGTGTGTGTGTGTGTACTTGCAGAGGCCAGAGGAGGGGGTGTAAGACCAGGGATATGCAGCAACTTGGCTGTATCCCAAAATACAAAATGAAGTGCATTTTGAACCAAAACAAAATTCATGCCAAGACTGTCTAAATTATGAACAGAATTCTTATTTGGAAGCGCTCTTTTTTTTTTGTTTTTTGGCAATGCGAATAAGTGTAACCTGGGGCTCGGATACAGCCATTCATCTTCAACGCAATCTCTTATAAGGTGCATTGGTTTTATGATTGAGTTAAGAGCCGAGAAAGCACGGCACTGATGTTTTTTCTGTATTTGTGTTTTTTTTTCTTGTAGTTCAATAAACGAGGCTCTGGTGCTGCATGAACTCCCTTTTTTGCTCAACAGTTAATGTAATTATGTGCTTTGATATAAATAACGCCCTCAGGACGTGGTGAAGAAATAATCCAATAATACTTTAACTAATGTTCCCAGAGATGAACATACTTTTACATACGCGACTTCTTTGATGATACGAGTTTTGATGATTGCGACCAAATGCGACAGGTGAGACAAAAAAATTTAATCTGATATGATTTACCCTACTCATTATCTCATGCTACTACTATCTCAAGTCGTATATAGTACAGCTCTATGTACCCCATACTTTTGCCTATTAAATATAAAATAAAACTTGATTTGGGAAATTTTCTTTCACTGAGCGTCCCTTTTGTGAAACAGAACGAAAAGGCATTTTAAATGATGATTTGACGACCACCGCTGAGACGAATCCGCTGCGAAGCTTAATGGTTGAAATGTGCCGCATAACACATAATTTAAAGGTGAACACAAATTTGAATATCGGGTCAAATTACACATCAATCATTCATTACAGATAATAGCGACAAAGCAATATGAAGAACAAAGACGGTGAATTGACCTGAAGCTTTATATTCAATTAAAAAAGTTTGGAACGCATCGGTTTTTCTTCAGTTTCTGGTGTCCCAAACTCTTTTACGAATTAAATGTTCGTGTATTTATTACCACATAATGATAATCGCCACTGCTATGTTGTTGGCCAAAGACTCATACTTTTTGCGTTCTTTTTGTTCAACACGTTTATGCTTTGAGAATTGTACTAACAGGGTTTGTTTTTGTCAGGTCTGTGTTTCAATGTCGGTAAAAAAAATGTGTACAGTAGGTAAATTTCAACTTAGGCTGAGGACTGGATGTCTGTAGAACCCGCTTTTCCATGTACACGATATTTCCCTGTCTCTCTTCTGTCACATCGGTCTATTTTTAGCGCACAGTCAGACGACGTCAACCAGAAGACCGTATTTAATCTCGCAATGACTTGCGTTCCATTGATACCCCCTTCACGTCCACCAAAAAACAGACTGCATTGTAAACAGCATCGAAGTCTCCCTTCGAGGTCCTTTTTTTCAACCAGAAGGCTTCACTGATGCGAAACATTTATGGTTTCACTAAATCCCACCAGGCGGAAGATTTTAAGTATCCATGGTATACGACATCGAATCCATAGGCTAGTTCGCGCTGGCAAAGTTAACCATAATTACGTATAAGCTTCCTCCGACCGCGTGCAAGGCCAGAGCTCGTGAGGTAACAACTTCGCTTAGCTGTCTGTTCAATACAAGATCCCGAGCTGAGGATTCAGCAGAGATTTAACAGACTTGGTTAGAAATTTAACATACTTTTTCGTCTTCGATTGCTGCGTTCGTCCTTGTCCCTGTGGGCTTAAGCCTGGCGCATCAAAGAGCGGTCTTTTGATGTCTGTACCCTCGAACTGTTGACAATGGAAAGGACAGCTAATTATTTGGCATTTGTACTTTTCCCAGGTAGGTCAATCTAGGATATTCATATATGGTATAGTAGCCCTTTTATTTAAGTTTTGCAGATTGGTTTTTCTTTTTCGAATTACTTTTTATTATATCATATGCTAAGGGATACGTTTCCCTATTTGGTCGGACAGCGAGATTGTTTCAAAAAATGCTGCAAAATAGGATGACATTTTTATTCTTTAATTTGTCTTTTTCCTAGCATATGCATACCCACAGTTAGACGCGCTTTACAGTGTAGTTAAATATGATGCTTAAATTTTCGATTAGCAGATTAACTCAATACAAAAATATAGGGAAATATGTACGTTATGCATCAATTTATAGTGAAATGTTAATAAATAATGATAATTGATTAAAATGTTTAAAGAAAAAAAAAACAAAGATCAATCCAGCAGGTTGTAATGTAGTTGTGAGTAATTCAACAGTTATTGCCCGTCAGGTCACACCCAGTGACTGGTGAAATATTTTACTTTAAAAGTCCATGGTCTGTGCAAAGTACAGAAGGCTAACTCATTCCTACCGAAAAGGGTATTTTATTTCTTAAACTATAAAACACCGGTACACCATGATGTGTGCTTCCTCAGATTAACCCAAGTGTTCAGCACGGGTTATCTAAAACGAAACCCAGAGCAATAAAACCACTTGGTATTTGTGGCAATTTTTCCCAGTGCATTCAGTGATAATATCTGTCTCGGGTAGTTCCAGTGCGCAGTGAAAGGTTCCTAGGATGATCGATCACGAATCTATCAGTTTGAGGCAGCACGGGGAAAATTACATGTAATAATTAAGACAAATTCGTCATTTTATTAATGAAATGTGCACTAGCATAAACAAGATTTCCATTCGCCGTTTCATCGTATTCTAAATTATGTTTACTACACCATAATAAATATGCGAGATATAAATGATATAAATCGTATATGTTCATCAAAGGCCCTTGCGCAATTAACTTTTTTCTTGCTCTTCGTAAAATTGTGTCTTAATCTATTTGAGGTTTCCCCAAAGTGTCCTAAGAAAGCCGTCTCATAGCATTACTAATACAGAAAACAGATATATAGTAAAAAGCGCTCTTCGACGCCGGAGTAATCGTCAGCACCGGCAATATGATTACAATAATGGAATAGAAAGTTCTACTAACTCGTTTTCGGTTGAATTTGTGACATGCTCAACACTGACATTTGAATGAAGAGCAATACGCCGTCTTTTTATGTTCTTCTTTTTTATGTACAAAGAAAGCTTTAAATTAGATTTGGAATTCATTATTTGTTTTTTTTTTCATCTTTCGCTTATATCTTATCATCATCAGAAAAGCTGAAAGAAGACTAGATGGATGATAACATACTAGTAGGATCATGCACTTACCCAATAGAAAAAACAAAGACTCCATAATAATATTTATTGCATAAGCTCTCTCTCTCTCTCTCTCTCTCTCTCTCTCTCCACCCACACACACACACACACACACACACACACACTGGTAATTGGTTACACTGGTTCCGCCTTAGTTAATAACTGTCGAGTGATGACATTACAGAAAATTGTCCCTAAAAGGCTGCAACATATGTTCGGCGCGTGTTTCAGTTGACTAAAACCAGTCTTTGAAATGCCAAGGTCAAGTGTAATTAGATTTCTTCAAGCATCACGCCTTTAATCATCTTCCAATCTTCCAACTATTGAAGACCGTCGGAAATATGTATTTGTTCCATTTGCAGGTGTTTAATCTACTATTGACTTGAAGACAAACCATCAGGACTTTATCGTTTTAGTGTGCAATAAAAATCGCCAGGGTTAGGCCCTTTGGCCCGGTTAGGTTAGGTTCGAAATGGCCATGGACGGAGTGATATTAAATAATTTTATGTTTTAAGATTATAACTACTTCAACACAGTGATGAGTGTTGCAGGCTACATTTGTATCAAACGCGAAGTAATGTTTGTGATGAAAAGTTAATTGTTTTCTTTTACTTCGATCCCAAAGAAGCTTTTCAAGTGTTATGGCGTAATGTTTTTACATGTTGCATGTTTTCCAGGGCCGACATAGATTAAGATGGAAAAAATAGACAAAAAATGTCTTGCAGTGTATCTGCTTTATGAACTGAAAATACCGCGCCACAAGAGAGAAGAAGTGGGCTGAGTTTATTAAGATTATATTTCCTCGTTTGTGAGATTGAAATTGTTGTCTCGGTGGTTGTTATCATTTTGTTAAGGATACCAGGTTTTGCTTTCGTCAATGAAAGACAACGCCGTGTTAAGCCTAGGTCCCAATTACGTTTTGGACGCACGGTTTTTAGGTTCCTTGCGTCCGGCTAGGACGTAGCTACATGTAGATCGCACGTCGCGGCTGTTGATCATGTCGAAAAGTTTCTACGTGCTATTTGCGTCCTCCCAAATGTCGCACGATGGACGTGCTCCTCACGCACGAACTCCCACGTTTCCCCATTTTTTTGGCCGTAGACCACACGTAGCAGCCCGTACGTTCGGTTGGGACCTAGGCTTTAAACTGTACTGGTACCTGCGTGTGCATGAATGCTACGATAGATTTGATCAACCAAGTAGCACTCCGGTTAACGTTTCTCTCCACCAACCCTTTTCATACTTCTTTCTCCGCCTAGACAAAAAGATAACAGATTAGGAGCCAGTCTGTCCAAGACCTGTTCCTTTTCTTGATCCGTGAAAATACGGTGAAGTGTTTAATTGGAAAAGCATATTCTGGAGGTTTTGGTAGAGCGGTGAAAGTGTTATCGACAAACCTGCATCAATGCACACAAGATTCATTTCCTTTTTTGACACTATTCTTGGTAAGAAAGAAATATTTTACACGAGTTTGTCATGCACTTTATTAATTGTATCAAAAAGATTTATCGTCAAGCACCATCACTTTAAGTGGATTTGTTACGCCCCAATGAAGGTCGTTTTCTCGAATAACATGCATGGACAAGCGCAACACAGCAATAGAATTTGACATTGAACACCTTAACGCGGCTGCTAGAATCTTAATACGCAATGTTGATACTCTAACGTACACAGCAACTGATGACGAATGAAATGTCTCCATGGTAATAATGTGTGACGTATGCGACATGACTGCTAGGCCTACTTATACAAAAAATCACCAGTTCCATGCACTAACACTGACACTGCTATACGAATACAAAAATACGAAAATGCACATTTACCTTAATCTTATGGTAATGACTAAGAAAATACAAAACAGTAGAAATCCCAAATAGCTTATATCTTAATATAATCGTATAAAAGGTACGGCCATCAGCTGCGAGCTTATTTATACTGTTATCATAAACAGGATGATACTATTGTTTATCTTTTCTACACTCTGCAACCTGTCATTTGACTGTCTTATTATCCGGTAAACCTTGCTTACCACAGGTTGTCAAATGACTAACAAAATAGGATGTTCCAGAGGCCAGCTGAGTGATGACGTCATTTGTGCAAATTTCTCGCAGGAGAATAGGGATATGTGCAGAGAATTTGCCAAAGAAATAATTGTGCTACTGTAAATCTAGTAAAAAAATATCTTTCTGTGGACCTCGTAGAAGTTAGTCCGGATGGGTGTCTGTGACGTCACTCAAGAGGCCATTGCATCACAACTGCAGTTCAGAAATACGACATGTAGCTCTAGAATGCCCTATTACACTGGTCATACTTATTTTAGCCACTGAATAACCCCCAAATGTATGTAATTGGTTTTCAAGCGACAGAAACGGGCAGATCGGATTAATCATGTGCTGCTCTAAATCAGGGAACCAAGATTGAAATAACATACCTTTTTAACCAAGTGTCAGACATGCATTTTATGATTTTTTACCTGTTTGTAGAATTACACTGAAAATATGTAGGCCCTACTTTTATCATTGAGACTGTCGCCAGGGCACGACCTCTATTGCTGTTACGCACAAACCTGCTAACGAGCTACTAGTACAAATCGCACGATGGAAATGATATATCGACGACGCCATTAATATCTTCAGATAGGAAACAAAATCAATGTTTTCATAACATCGATGTGACATTAATCTAGGTCTACGGTATGTGGGAAATCTCCTTGGTGCTCATTATTTCTTTGAAGTAGCATAAAAGCACTGTTTTTTTTTATTCAAAGGTAAATCTACTCCATGACACCGTCTTACCACTATCAGACCGAATAAGATAACAAAATAACGTGTCTAGCAAACTAGCTATAACCTGTCATGAAAAATTAGACTGGGTCATTTCAAATCGTAGTTTGTCTCTTAATTTAATTTTGCTCAAGTCCGTCCTTAACAAGAAGAAACCAGTGTCAAGAACAATCTTACAGACTGTTGTATGTTTCTCTCACATTTGAAATGTTGTTGTGTTTTAAATATGCGTTTCTAGTAAAAAAAACTCATCTGAACAATAACTTGTGTTCACATAATTGACAAAATTTTATAAATTAAAATACACTCAAACACGAGAAAGAACTCGGTCGTCTCTTATTCTAAGGGTATACACAACTCAAAAACATCACAATTTTTTTTTTTTTTTTTTTTTTTTTGGATTGCAGGCTTTAGATAGAGTCGTTTATTCCCTTAAGAGTTTTGACTGAAACAGCAAAATTTTAAAGAAAGGAGGCAACCTAACAGGATTTTCCCAGAAAACTGAGCAAAAAGAACAAGATAAATGTAGCATCACTTGACATGCTTTCGGTTAGAGTGTAATAAAGATATAAATTGTAGAAACTATAAGTATGTTCTTCTAATGTGACCTTTAAGGCTATCGATTTTTGGTGTGTGGAAGTAAGAGATAAATGTCGTCACTTTACCTAGCTGCTAAGCTATTTTGATCCTTACGTTTTCTTTGTCTGCAACAACTCTGATAAGCACATGGTAGTTACTAACTCAGTTATATATAGGCGCCCCAAATGAGGGTTGTTAGCTAAAGCACCCTATTTGATCTTTAAAATGATATAATCTTTTTAGATCGCTAACAACATATTTGTTAAATATTCATATTATTATTTAAACCCAATTAACCTATTTTAATACTCAAACTGTCAATCAGTTCCATGTTATGGAGGGAGTGAAAGACCTTGGTTGAATTCACTCATTATTACCATAATTCACTTTATTACAGAGTTATTACACCTTTTTCTGATAGTCTGCCAAATGAATGTCTCATATAACGTTATTTAGTATCTTTTAACCGCCCATTAAAAGGCGATTCTACCTACTCGTTTGTACCCTTTTCTCAAAGGCAAGTTCAGTCAAGAGTTTCACAGAATAGATTTAGGTTAAAGGGCTGACGTGTAAAATTTTCAAAACTTTTCTGTGGAAAGCAATGCTTTTTTTAAAAGATAAATGTTATAGAATAATGTCACCAAAAATAATCTTGACAAAGATTTGAATAGTGCACAACCCGGAAGTCAGTGCAGGAAGTGATGGCTGGGCTTGAGAAACAAGATTTTGAGCGGCTTTAATTTTTCATTTCTTTCAGTTTTTTTTCCATATTGTTGCAAAGTAATGGCGAGTGTTCGGAAGGAGGATCAGTAGATCAGTAAGTCGGTGAAGAAGAGAATTCGTTAAGTGTGAGTTTTTGGCTGGAAAATCTTGCACTGGGTACCTTTAAGGTGGGGAGACCTAATAGAACCTGTCGCCGAATTGGCCTCCTTTTGCAAAACAACTACACGTAGAACTACACGTAGATGATATCTACGACCTATAGAGTTGCTTGGTGGTTAAATTGGCCAATGTTCACTATAGCTTGGAAACAATAATAACATCGGCGTTCACCGTTTGCTGTCATTCAAACACAAGAGAGAAAAAAGAGAGAGAACACAACGCAATGACATTGGATTGAGAACAAATTACAATAATTTTGACCGTAATTTTGTACTCAGTTATACGTGTAAGCTTCAAATTGTTGCGCAGTTGCATTCGGACCAATTCACAGACCAGAAAGAAGAAAAATATATTTTGTATTTATTTCATTTCTGTAAAGATCTGTATTGCTATCAAATACTGCACTTTGGAAGTTAAAAGGTTATTGTAAATTAAGTAATGTTATGGTATCTGGAGTACTTAAGAAGCAGGGTCCATTTTACTGATTCATGGTGATCCTAACACGATAAAACAAGCCCAAAGCTCAGCATTGAATGGACAGAAAAACATCAGGTTCAGAGATTTGTTTTAACGGTTGCTTTTCTTTAACATTTTGCAAACAATCACACCGATAACATAACTGGCAGATTGTTGTGTTACTACTTAAAAAAATCTTTAATCTGATAACTTAGTTTTAGGTAATGCCTCAGCAGTTTTTCTGTTAAAGAAATAATCGATTTAGACTAATCAAATATTGATACCACCTTGACGTCTAGCTCTATTTCAGACTAGCTCTTCTTTTGTCTGCCCTGTACATGCAAATAATGCGATATCCATGTCGTGATTCTCAACTCATTGTATAGGGATATGCTTGATTGCATAATTTCGCGATGCGATTAAATTTACATGTCTTTTTCGATTTCTTCAGAATTGGAAGCATTGTGAAACGGATGTCTGTCTTTCAAAGTGAGATAAGTGGAATTTCCCAAAGCACTGATATGAATGCCGAGTCAAGGCAGTAACTATGATGCTCCTGTCTCTCTTAAGAAAGATAAATCAAAAGGGAATTTTGACAGGTCCCGAGAAGAGGTGAAAGGCATTTGTTCTTAATCCTCTGAACAAAATTTAATCAATATGTTGGTAAAACTACTTGCTTTTTAATAGAGTGCATCTGATATCCTTTGTTTCAAAGCAAACTTTTTTATCACAAGGAGGATAATTTCAATCGAATACTTGATCGGTAACAAAAGAAGTAAAGAAGGGGTCGCATTTTGATACCACACTTTGTGAGTGGCGTATGGAAACAATGAGTACATTACATCAAACGCGCATCTTTCAGAACCTAAGAAAATAGTTCAAATTGACAATAGTAAAGAATATCTGACATGTTGAAGTAAATGAATATTTGCCCAATTTGCACAAGTGTCTATTAAGTCCGTTTTTAATACAAAACTGCCGTCTGCCAAGTACCGCCCGTGGCGTTAGTGCGTCACTGTCAAACTAAAGAAGAAAACAAGACAAGATTAAATGAACGTACATGTAGTTTCCAAATGCGAAATTGCTTTCAGAGGTAATCGTTTTATTTGTTTCAAGACTTTAAAAAATGATGACCGCTAGCGTGGCCAATGGTAGATTTTCAGTTCTGTTGTAGATTGAACATTAGGGCCGGCTGGCTGTTAGTATTTGTATTGTCTGTATTGTATACATCTTGGTTCATTCCATCCTTATTCTCAGTGGATGGAGCTAATGGTGCCCTCCCATGCCTGGTAGTGAGACATAAAAGACGAATCGAGCAAACCAGGTGCCTTTAAGACTCTCGCCTGAGAACCACAGTGTAGACTGGGCATAACACATTTGTTGCGCTATTCAACAACAATTTCCTTTCTTTAGTGTCCGCAATGAAGTTGTCGATACATTAACCAGTATGGCACCATCTATCGCCGATCATTTTCATTGATAATTGCTATTTTAACATTATTTAGCCAAGAATAACACCAGCCGTGGAGTTAATGCAATATATATGCCTTACTTGAGCTTTGATGACAAAGCCTGATAGTGGAGCAGAAACGCATACTGAGCAAGCCGATTAAATCTGTAGACACCAGAATATGAGATAAATACTTCTTTTGAAATTATACTTGGACAATGGTCTTTTCTCATTGCTCTTCTACGATATTTCTTTTATTGGACTTTTCTAATGAAATATCAGCACCTCAGATAGAGACCATCTTAAGAGGTAAAAAAGTGAATATGAATGTGTGTCGTTTTGGCGAAATACGTGACCCAAACAGCGTTTAACATCTGGCTTATGGAAGAAAAGATAGAGCTGGGAAGATGAGATTTTGGAAAAAATCAACATTACCAGATATCAGTTCTCAAAAGTATGTACATGTAGGTCCGATTCGCGGTAGGGGAGTTATGATTCTTTTCTTCTCTAACACTTGTTTGTAAGGCACCAGTGCTCGGTCCGCGTTGTTCTCTGACCGTTTTTATGATCAGATAAACGAACTTAATAAAAACTAAGTTGTCTATAAATTCCACAGTTGGCATGTGTTTCTATTTTAAACAAGAAGATCATCATCTTGGATAAGGCTATTTAGCAATGAAGACAAAATGATAAAGTGTACTGCATATTTGGCAAAAAAAAAGGTGACTCATTGTTTGGTACACACCAAGGCAATATATCATAAAACCAAAGAAAACTGCATGGAATTATTTCAGACATAGAGAGACCGTGTGTGTGTGTGTGTGTATGTGTGTGTGTGCGCGCGCGCGTGTGTGAGTGAGTAAAAGAGAGAGAGGGGTATAACAGTCCACTTCTGCTTCTAATATGTAAACAATCTAACATAATACATGCATACGATTAAATGGGGAACTCTAAAGCTACTCACAGTGAAATAACGATAAATCGAAGTAAAATAATAATAATAGGAAAGAACAACAAAGAAGGTCACCGGGGAATACCCTCCCCAAGGTCTATCACCCCTGCAGTGCCCCCAGCACCGCAGGTGATGAAAAATTTCAAATATCATCCTTTTTTGCGATCTTATTTTTTCGGTGAATACTTGGAGAATTTTCACCACATTTGAAGTAAAGTTTACCCAGGAGCGCGCTGACACGTTTAGCGCGTTCGTAGTTTAATAAACAGTGTACTACGGCGGCTTGCAAGTATCAAAACAAAGCTCACTGTGGGGTTTCATTCTGAAAGAAAAGTTCAAAAGCATGACAAGAACCTTTTTTGTTGTTTGTGACTTTTTAAGCAAAACTTCTTGTTTAACAATATATGCCGCAGTGAAGACAGTGTGTGGAATATTTTTGATGAGGGCAAATGTCGAAATCCGCGTGTATCAGGACACGCACTGTGTATCAAAAGGAAACCGTAGGAAGTGAGAACAGACTGATAAGCAACCTTGTATGGATGCCTTGTCACGAATGAGTTCTCTTTTGTCTCATCATTCACCTTTTGCTGATTCACTATACCTTGCTTATCGCAATTTTCTTACGGAAGCAAATCTCTTGCTCTTTTGCTTTCAATAATCATTTTGCCTAGATACATTATACTCTGTAACAGTCGGAGTAGTCAGTTGGCAGGAGACCCGTAATTTCTATCATCTTGGATATTAGATATTGGGAAAAATCAATTTTTGATGAGTTTTCAACCTGAAACGATTAGTTTCGTGTCTCTTAATATAATATAATATAATTCTGGATGGCCCTATAACCATGTCACGTATACGAAAGCTAGTAAAAACTATATATCTTTTAAAGAAATTGGCCAATATATGGTTTGCCTGCACTGCTGCTGATGCCGAGTTCTAGCCACGTATTGTTAGTATTGCCTTGCCTTTTCGAAATGCATTTCAAAAATGTGCACTAGAAAATTTTCAGATAAAACGCTTTTTATTTATTTATTTTTTTTTTGTAGCCAGGGTTTTTCAAGCCCCAAGGATGAATGTTTTAAAACGCGCTTCACTGAGAGTTATTAACTTTGCACGATCTCGTTAACTTTTACAGGGTAACCTATGAGAAATCATTTTCCTTGTTATCTACATAGCCTGTTTACAGAAAATTTGACAAACTTGAGAGCTCCACAGTTGGCTTATGCTTAGGACCCTGCATATTTTGAACTAAGCTGACTAGAAATTGGTTGTATTAGAAAAGCTGCACACTTTATAAGCCCACGTGTGGGTGGCATTTTTGAGGTGATGTGAATTATCTCGCTTAGCTGATCCACTTGAAAGCGAATCTATGGTTTTAATTTTATGCTGTGAGCTGTGATTCCGATTCCAGGAAATTGAACAGAATTGAATAGACTGTAAGGACTCCTTTAACAGGTGTATTCCAGTATTGTTTATGTTTTACTTTTTGAGTTTTCTAAGGACGGGATATGGCATCCGACTGAATTTGTATTTGGCTGGGCGCACGGTTCGATTCGTTTTACGTTGAGCCACGCTGTCTTAGCGGCTCTCTCAACTTCCATCTAGCGAGGCTGTAAGAAACCTCGTGCGTTTACTGGTTATGTAGTCATATAGGCTCTATAATCCAGGAAAGTCCTAAACAATCTATTGTCGTCTATATTAACCTAGAGCGCGTAGTTGGAGAGCTCTGTCTTGGGATTTCACGACCTCCACCTCGATTGCAGGGTCACACGACCTCCACCTAAAATACCCGACATCACTCACCTGCAATGTATCGGTAATGATAAGTATAAAATAACGACGACAGTGATAAACTGTGGTTCCTGAAATACACGGTGATGGCACACAACTATAATGAATACACTTCTAAAAGTAGGTGTGTGCAATGTATTTATATTCAAAAATATATTAGTGAATGTGAATAATACGTTTAAAGTGCAGGGCAAACGAGGATACAAACTAGTAGTTAAAGTAGTTATGTTAAGTTTTTTGTATAAGTGCACTTTTTTGTGTATGTTCACAATGCGATCTCTCTCTCTCTCTCTCTCTCTCTCCAACATGCACCGCCAATAATTCAATATTTTGTAAATGCTTATTCAGTTCGAGCTTACTGAGAAGTACTTATTTATTTATCGCAGGAATATTCATTTTTTAAAGAAAAAATATAAAAAACAATAAGCTTCCGTGTTTCGGAATGATCCGCCACCCAAGGTGTCAGCAGAAACCACAGTCTTCACTAACCACACAACAACAACCGGTATCCTTCCCTTACAAGCATGCGGCTTGAGTCGTCCGTGTAATCACTGCTAACGACCTGTTCTACAAGAAGAGTGATTCTTTTTCCCTGTCAAGACAATTCGAAAGCATGCTGAGCACCGTTTTAAAATGCGCCGAGCTCACCTGCATGTCAGACTGGAGAAAGAATGTATCCTCCTGAGGGCGGGCCACCGAAACTCACTGTTATCCTTCACTATTTGTTATCTGCAGTTACCTGCGCCACTGTATTAGTGTGTGTGTGTGTGTTCGTGCTTGTGTGTGTGTGTGTTTGTATGTGTGTGTGTGTGCGTGTGTGCGTCTGTCTGTGTGTGTGTGTGTGCGTGTGTGTGTCTGTGTGATTGTGTATGTTGGGGAGGGGGGTCGGCGTAGGAGAAAGAGCACGAATGACTGACGTTTTATTGTTGCACTGATTGATGTAGGAGGTACAAAGGGTTTCAGAGATTGTTTGAATATGTTTAAAAGCGATTACAGCTAGTATTTAGACCATGATTTATTATTTTAAACAAACTTTTGACCATCCAAGAGTTCAGAATGGTACGGTGGAAGGGTAGCCAAACGTACAGTTAATTGAAAACGCTGTGTCAGGTAATTGACAAAAGTGATAGGAAAGAAAATTCAACCATTAATAAATCCCCTGTGTTCTTATGTGATAACGGATATACTTAAATGCATAATGGTTTCCAGACACTCCAAATAATGGAAGTTGATCGCGTTTTTTATTCTTTTCTGTTAATGTCCACTAACATGTACATTTTTTTCATCTGTTAAAAGCATTGTATCTACACGTGCTTTTTGGATCAATTCTTGAACTTGATCCAGACAAAGGTGCGTTATTTTCATCTCTCATCATTTTGAATTTCTCTGCATCATGTTGAATTTTCGATAGTTATGCAGGTTAATGCAGATAAAATGCTGTAAACATGATGTTTTTCTAGTTTTATAATGTTATGATTTTGTTATTATAATAGTATAATTTAATCATAAACTCGCGAATTTTATGCAAAAATCACTTCTCTGTCCGTGCAATATTCGAAGACGAAAGAAAATGGATAAGCACTCCCACAGGTGAAATATATATACATGTACACAACTGTAAAGACAAAGCAATACTACACTGGCGTGCGTGGGTATATAAGTTATAGAATATCTCAGTAACCGCGCAAATCACTATAAAACTTGTTTTCTGGCAAAGGGAGGAGATGAAAAATGACAGTTCAAGTTTAACACGTGTAGTGTTAGGCCAATGACCGGATAAGTCACCTTCCGATCTGAGAGTCAAATGTGACATTAAAGGGCACCCTGTAAGTCAGAAACATTATGTTCTGTGTCTTCCAAACTGAGATTTATTGCTCGTGTTTCTGCAAACAACCTTCTGTATATTCTGTATGGTATCTTCATGCCTAGAAGAAAGACGTTTTGTTTGTTTTTGATAACCCGTGGTTTCCCTAACTCCAATTCTTCTTCTCGCCACAGATATTTGAGAGCGTTAGAATTTGTCTTTTCTTCACAGGTAAATATTCCAAGTTCTGAATCAATGATGAATGGTGAATTTTATGGTGGTAGGAACATGCATCCATTTACGATCAAATGGCACTGATAATATTGAGCTAATAGTAATGAAAGAAGAATACAAGGATTATGATTGGTTGGCTAGTTGTTCTCGTAGGTCGGTGCTGCTCCTGCTCACTTCCTGTTGAAATTAGTATCCCAAAAACAAAAGGGTGCTTTTTTATGCATTCCACCTTAATGGAGCACCGATTAGATCTACGTATTCTGATTCTAAAAATTCGGAGGCAACTTTGGAAATGGGGTAGGGGGTAACCGATGAAAGACGAATCTCGTCTATGTACATATACCAGCAGACTTTAATACGATTGCAAAAGAAGCATACACATTTGGTATAGTCTATACGGCACCAGAAACTAAGACAGCTTTTCCAGGGGACGTACATCCTACAACAAGGATAAGGAACGGAGATTTCAAGAAAACTCCATTGTGCCGTTTTTCTTTGTCATCCCACGAAGTTAATTTTTCTCATTACCTCATAGCTGATGACGTCTATAGTCCGCCGTCAATCGTAAGACTTTAAGACTACGTGGTGATGGAAACGTGAAGAAAGATCCATCACTTGCAACTTACAGAACATGTTGCGCTTGCATGAGCTCCTGTGTTCTTTTGAATAGTATCAGTTTCATGCAGACGTCTATCGTAAAAGAAAATATTGCCGCCATTAAGTGATTAAGCAAAACCAAAGAATTGCAGACAATCTACATACTGCGTAATTATAACAAGAAAGCCCTTTTTATTGGATTTCTCTTTTTTGTTTTTTTCTTGTAACGATGACAAGCCAGCGCGTTTTCTCTAATTTCCCGGATAGGGGCTTAACAGTTCTAAAAGGGATTACTTGTAAGTCAGTACTGTGCAATAAATCTAAGAATATTTAAAGTAATCATTTTGTAATTAAGGCACTTAGCAGATAATAGGTGATTTGACCCGAAATTGATTTGCTAAATAATTTCTGACTGCCATTACGCCGAGGAAATAGATAACGATATGGCTGGAAATAATTTACGTCCATTGTCTTTTCCGAATAGAAAATAAAAACAAAGGTCAGGCAATCCTAAAATGTTACAAAGCCATGTACTTTAGGTTGTAAGCTTACCATACATCTATTGGTGATGTCGGAATATAATACAAAATGTAAAATTGGAAAACCGCATATCTTGGTCATTTAGTATAACAACCTACTTAAAACTTGATTACCGAGATTTGATCACTGTAGAAATGTGACAAAATACTAGTGCAAATTTAAGACAGTCGTAACAAAAATTTTGAATAGCAAAAGTAATCTGTCCGTCTACATTAACTTTATCGTTGCTTTCACATCCCCAGAGAAGCTCCTTCACGCCTGCGTATAAAAAATCATTGACACAGATCTACCTTAACCACACAGTAAAATAACTGTTTTGTAACCTTGAATCTGTTATAATGGACCAATTATCTACAAAACCAGCATTCGAAAAACACACTTAAATTCTAAATTGCGATGTCTATGTCGTGAAATACTTCAATAACTCAGCCGTATTGAAGAGCCTTCGCGGTCGTGTTGGAACGTGGACTTGGTGCTATGAAACATGGGGAGGGCAGGGTGGTATACTCTTGCATCAGAGCGTGTCTTGCTGGCTGTCATTAAAGCCATATCTGGACATTATTCATCTTATAAAAAAAAGTGAAAACTAGTCCGTATAAAAACCTTAATGAAAGATTGAAAATATTAATGGATGGGTGGCTGAATGTATAAACTTCTGAATGAGGAAAGTGGTGGATGGCTGAATAAAAAAAAAAGTGAAGAAACGAACGAGTGGGTGGGTGTTTGCTTGTCTGTTTCTTATCCTAGAAATCTGAACTTGGAATATACGCCATCATTGGTGTTTTATGAGGGCAATTACAAATTAGAATTGCTTGTAAATGTGCGATAAGAACTGTACACACGAGGCAGCCTGATTAAGATTTATTATGTAGCTGGAAATGTGGCGGCTGGGTTTTATCGTAACTTTATCCGTTATCATGAAGCAAAGATGAGAACAAAAACACGAGTATTATAGATAAGTTTACATAACACACGTACGTGCACGAATTGCGTTAGATGTGACAAATTACATTGTGTTTTTCAGCTATCTACCTGATTGTGTCTGCTGATGGCCACGTCCCCTGTGCCGTGGGCTCATTCCAGTGCGGTAACACTACGGTCTGTGTCAAGCAAGAGGACCACTGTGACGGTCAACAAGATTGCCCTAACGGAGAGGACGAATCATATAAAATGTGTGGTATGTTTATATGTTCATTTCTTTTTTTCTTTTCT
>NW_019775513.1:665008-783049 GCF_001039355.2 Lingula anatina
TTTTTTTTTTTTTTTTTTTTTTTTTTTTTTTTTGGGGGGGGGGGGCAGGATCTTTTAGATAAAGATATGTTTAGTTGTTTCCTTTTTTCAGTTGCAAAAACTTTATATCACCAACTGTGCTATATCGATATATTAGTTGGTTTATTTTCATAGGCAAGTTCAGTATTTGAAAAACACATTTTAAATCAGTATTTGTTATAGACAGACATAACTTCTTTTAGGGGTGTTTTTTCTACTTTTATTTCATATAAATTAAATCATAGTGTTATATTGAAAAAGCAGTTTACGTCAAAAATTTTCAATGCAGTCACGAATTACAGCATATTTGTGTAAACTGTGATAACCTTGATTATCTGCCTCGAGCAACAATCTTTACAATCTCTCTTTAGTGAACAACGAAGGGTGGTTTGAACACATCGTAAAGAACAGAACGATACCTGACGTGAAGGATAACGCAAGCTGTGGTAATATAACGTTAACAGTGGTTTCCATATGTATGATATCGATTCAAAATATGATAAACTGAATTTGAAATTCTGGCGTATATAAGGCCATTTTTGACTGAGTACTCCCATGTGCGCTACTCTCTCCTTTTCCCACGCCGAGATCAAAGCAACACCCCTACCTGACTTTTTTTTCAATTCTCCACTTTTAGATATATTTTGAAATATTAACACCAGAAGTCCTCGGTCTTCTTATTTCAATTTTGCCAAAACAACACACAACTAGAAAGAGATGTTTTTGTTGTTGTTCTTGGCTTTTCATCTCTTTCCTCCGTCTTTTCAGGTCTTCAGTTCGTACCTTCAACATGTCAGTGTGTGAAGATGACGAGGCTGGATTGTTCTTCCCACAGCCTGGTCTCCATACCGTCTCCCCTTCCAGCAAACGTCACCAGACTGTGAGTGCAGTGTAGTGTGGTCTGTAGTGTAGTAAAGTGTAGTGTAGTGTCGTGTGTTGTCTAGTGTAGTGCAATTGTTGTGTAGTGTAGTGTTACCCTCTACCAGGGCCACAGTTATTATTATTTGGATATTTTAGCTGAGGTGTAGTGTAGTGTATTATGGTATATACTGTAGTATAGATAAATGTTAGAGTTCATGCTTCTGTTACTTCTATGATAATCTCAGTGACAATGTACTTTGATTGTACTTAGTATGCATCTAAATCCTTTCTCCATTCTGTATAACAATCCATGTTCATCATTTGAGAAGCGAATGTCTATTCGTATTTTCTTCACTTCTTGGAGATTAGTATTATATTTAACTCCAAATTGACATCGAATACTTTTTTGCCAGTTAAAAAATCAAGTACAGGTCCTATAATCTATATTATGGATTACGACACACAATTGCCTGAGTTATATTCATGTGCCGATTCCTCCATCTTTTCCATATCTCGGGGAACAGATATCTCATGAGGAACAACATCAAAAATATCTCTGACGGTAGTTTTCATGGACTTAGAAGCATAGATCTTCTGTAAGTATCGTCACTTTTACCCGGTAAAGCTTTGTGTTTGTGGCAGAGTTTGATTAAACGGAAATTGTAAATATAAATCACTTTCCCGTCAGTAAATTGCTCAATGCCTATAAAATAACATTTTCACGATAAAGCTAAAAAATAGTAAGACAGATTAACAAATTGAATGTGTTAGTAAAATTATTTATAATGATAGCAGTATTTATTGCAAACAAATTATAATGAAATAATATAAACATGACGTAGAAATCAATTTAATAGAAAATACTACAAAACATTGGGCCGCATTGTATCCGTCTTTACTAATTGTTTCAGACATCTCGAAGGCAATTTCATCGTTTCTTTGAGAAACAACACGTTCCATGGCCTAAGAGGTTTGGAAAAGCTGTAAGTTGTTAATTTCTCATTTGTGGAAGTTGTATACGTCTTTTCTACTCAAAACAAGAAGTGAAAACCACTTAATTTACATCTTAGATAGAAAAATTGATTCATCTGAAAAACTCAGACAATAGCGGAAAAAGTTTTAACAAATAATTTATATTTCTTTGTTGCTTGGAATTCGAATATCCTTGGCTTTGTAAATGATCGTCTGCTTGATTTCAGGTCAGTTGCCAACAATTCTCTGGTCGAAATTGAAAGCGGAGCGTTCCGGACACTGCCTCAACTTATCTGGCTGTTAGTAAAACTTTCGAAATGTGTGTATTTAGTAGATGCATCATCGTCCAGGAATTCCTGTAGTGCTCCCTTTCTTATTCTTTTCATGATCCTGTCAAACAGACAGACTCCAACCCGTGTATTAGTACATAAATGAAGTATTCTTAAACTTACATGTAGGCCTATATGCATGCAATCTTCTTATTTTCATAAATGTCATGTTTTGGATGGTAACATAATTACGAATGTGAAGATGGTAATATGTTCCCTCCTTTGCATTCCAGATTTTTGCAATTTAACCACATACGGCGAATTCCCAGAGGAGCCTTCGAGGGAGCGAGTAAATTAGAATGGATGTAAGTCTCCGATAGCCATGGTGTTTAACGGTTATCGCCAAATGCATATTTTCCCTTTTTCGTTACCAAGTACCATACTGTAATATGAATTAAATTTGGTTTGCATTATCCCTATACTAGATACACATTCAGACCCGGGCCATCAGCTGTCACTTTTATTGCTGCATATATTCAAAATGTATGTCATTCGAGTCAATACCCTGTTGCGTTCTCTTGATGCAATTCGGTGTACACTGAGATCCACGAGTTAAGGCACAGGTCCCTCCAAGTTTGATACAAACACTAAGCAACAGGTGTGCTGACTTGAAACACTATTCATGTTTATATAAGCTGACTGTTACCAGATCCCAGTTTACAAAAAAAAAATTATTTGTGAATGATCATGATTCCCTTATAACCTATTTTCAGTGATCTACGCGGAAACGATCTGCAGTTGTATGGCGACGAGTTTGAAGGGCTACCTGAGCTTAATTACCTGTAAGTTACAACACAAAATAAACGTAATCAGGCAGGGCAGTTGTGCTTTTAGGTTAAAATTCAAACTAAAAAATCTTATGCAGCAGATCATGCGTCGGAGTTTATACCCGCTAGACCTTGAATGTCACTGGTCAGCGAAACTATAGACCAGTGTTGAAACGTTCCTGAATCTAATCAACACGCACTCGTTTATTGGCCAATGTTATAGTCACCTACAAACAAAACTCTACAGCTCTCTATGGGGGAGTTGTTGATACTGTATGCTACACATTGTCACATTTCAGAGATCTTGAAGGGAACCACATCACCCACATCAGAAGAGAAACCTTCCAGGGATACAAATCATTACGGGTGCTGTAAGTAACAATTACTACACTGAATGTGGAAGTTCTGAAAATAAAGGAGTCAAAATGAATGACGGCACTGTGTATAGAATATCATCGCGGCCGCATGTTTATACTATTTAGTTAATTTTTGTTAAAATACAAATTTTTCATTGAAAAGGACAAGGAAAATAGATATCGACGTATAAATCACGGTAATCGCATGTACCATTTCAGAATTTTACGTGGAAACCACATAGCGTCGGTGAGTCCGGACGCTTTCGCCGACCTTCATGCACTGTTACAACTGTAAGTTGCACTATTTACTTTAGACTACTCAATTATATGTAAATTACGTTTACCTCCTATTTCTGGGGCACAGCCATGACACATATTTTTTTTTTCTTTTTTTGAAATTAGAAGAATATTATATGAACTCGTAACGTGTAAAAAAGTCTTCACTGAATCATTAAATAACGTGATATTTTTCTTCATATTTTAGAGACCTTATGAACAACAAGATTATGGTGCTTGACGAGTCAACGTTCACACACAACGTTAGGATGACAAAACTGTAAGTTAACGTCTGTAAATCCAAGCAAGAAGGTGCCGATTCATTATCTTAAATATCTCACGTAAAGTGATACAAGTATTTTTTTTATATATTTTAGGGACCTTGCTGATAATCCACTGCCCGGTTTTCCAAGACGGCTCTTGTCTCCGCTTACACAACTCAAGTCTTTGTAAGTATTACAATGCAATGCGCATCCATTTGGTTTGTGTACCTAGTTGTGGAATACCCTCTACCAGAGCCTCAGACTGATTTTTACTAGGCATTCACAGATATATGTCTCTGGCTTATATTTTGATGGCACATTTCTTCACTGCGTTGGAGAATAGTGCACATAATTAATCTGTGGTCCTGGTAGAGGGTAGAAGTGGACCAAGACCCCCACCCTACGCCCCGATACAGTCAGCAATTTTACCCTACGTATAATCCAAGCAAGGGGGGGGGGGGGGGGGCGAACAACTAGGCTAGTCCTGTTTCCAAGAACCAGTCTAGAATGCCACTATTTGTGGTGTTATTTTAACATCGGATTGTTGAAATTCTTCTTAAGAGAATATTGCTGGTTTGGGTTCTTTAAAAATGCTGCGTACTAAACAGTGTAACATTTCATTTCAGAGATCTTAGTGGCATAATAATCCCAAACATAGATGCGTCGTTCTTTTCAAACCTGAAACAACTGCATCATGTGTAAGTATAATTATAATGTATAAAAAACCACTCTCTCAAGTAAACACCCTATACTACTGCCAACCAAACTTTAAGTCTTTTCAAATATGCAAAACATTATCAATATTGAACAAATTTATCGTAATTTTTACTTTCCAAGTTTAAAAAACACTTTGTAAAAATATGCCTAGAAAAAAGCCAGTAATTAATATGCTATAGAACTCGTTTCCACACAGTTTTTATTTTACCTCCAGACACTTCGAAAGGTTCAGTTATTGTCACAAAGCCATCCACGTCCCAAACTGCTTCCCCAAAACAGACGGTCTGTCCACCATAGAAAACCTGCTTGCTGACGTCATCCTGCGCGCGCTGGTATGGATCATGGCGCTGATCACGTGTGTGGGCAACTTGTTCGTCATGTTAGGGAGGTTGATGATCAGGGAGGAAAACAGGATGCATTCTGTTCTAGTGAAAAACCTAGCAGGTACAAATATATTTAAAAGATGTCTGGAACCTTTTCTCAAAACCTAATACTTTGTTTCTGTAGTGTTACAAATACATTTAATGTTACTGAATTGACGTAAACCATCGCACACTGCCTTTAATGCGTTAGGTAAACACCTAATTCATTTTGATAAACACTTTTATTTCTGACAAGTTAATTATTTTTACTGCATGGTTTTAGTCTTATATATAATCTCGGTTGATCTTTTTTTAATCTAAACACCTTCTTTTGGTGCAAATGTTAGGAGAAGAAATACGTGCATTTGGTAAAATATTTTCGGTTAAAAATATCAAATTAATAATATCCACTTTCTCTGATTATATAACATTTCATTTTACAGCCTCCGACTTTCTGATGGGTATTTATCTGATGATCATCGGCGCTAAAGATGCCAACTACCGCGACAACTACAACATGTACGCCAGCGACTGGCGCTCCAGCTGGGAATGCCGCTGCACGGGTTGTCTCGCCATGGCGTCCTCAGAAGTTTCCATATTAATCCTAACATATTTATCACTCGAGCGCTTCGTCGTAATCTCACACCCTTACACGACAAAAGGACTGACAAGCAAAAAAGTGATCATTGCCTTGAGTGGGATTTGGACGGCAGGGATACTCCTAGCTGTAATCCCGGTGACATCCACGCACCTGTTCGGGGACTTCTACGGCACAAACGGGGTTTGCTTTCCACTCCACATATACGAGCCATACGAAGCCGGTTGGCAGTATTCCTCGTTCGTATTCTTAGGTTTGAACTCGGTCTCTGTTCTCATTATTGCGCTGTGTTACGTCAGTATGTTCTGCAGCATACAGAAGTCACGCCAGCTCTCACACGGGTTTTCAAGTGACAATTCTTTTGCACTGAGGTTTTTCTTCATTGTTCTGACTGATGCCTTGTGCTGGGCGCCTATCATAATAATCAAAATCATTGCGCTAACACGGGCTCCAATTCCAGGTTAGTCAGTGAGAATGCGGTCGCTTCATATATGCACTGTCGATCAAGTATGACGTGTTCTAGGTACTTATATTTTGTCCTTTATACTTTGTCTTGTCGATACATTAACACATCTACTTTAATATGTCAATTTTGTTTTCTATTTAGATGAGGTTCATGCGTGGGTTGCTGTGTTTGTCCTTCCAATCAACAGCGCCATCAACCCCGTTCTATATTCCCTGACTACTGTGACATTCCGCACCAGGCTGCAGAAGTGGGGCTGTTGTCTGAAAGCACAACCACAGACCAGTAGTAAGTACATTGTATCGTCACAACTAACACAATGGCGAATCGCCTCTTTGTCACACTTTACAAACTGACCCAGTCTCTGGTCAACACATCAGCTGAAACCAGGCTGCAGGAGTGGAAGACCTACATTTCATTGTCACAACTACCAAAGTAACCAGTTTGCTCACTTCAGAAGTCACTTGTCCTTTGAACAGCTCTCAGTACACTGCTGTCTGTGAAGAGGTGCATTGCAATTGCTTTAAGATATACGTTTACTTTAACGTGTTTTCAAAAAAGATCTGGCACCGCCATCAAGCAGCTTTCTTTGCCGTAATTACAAATCTTTCGCTATATTAGCTTGGTATTTACAAGATAAGACAGAAATGTTTGGCATAGGAACCTACCGTCTCTAATCTCCTCTAATCGTAAATAAAACCATTTTAATAGCTCGTGTTGAAAAGCAGTATACCTAAATCTTCTCCATTTTAATTTCACAGTCGCCCGCGCCAGTATCCTTCCCTCACGAAGTTCGTTTCGCCAAGACGCGTACTCTCACTTCAGCGACAATCAACCAGACAACAGTACATACACCATGGAGCTACTGATAGCTCAGGACGGGGCCGCTAAGGCCTACAACGGAGAGCTTCTGACACCGCCATCCTCCCCAGACCATACAGCCAAAGAAGAGGAAACGAACAAATTAGTGGCAGCGGGTGACTCGGAAGAGCTCAAGTGTTAGTTTTTACTTGTGGTAGCCTACCACTCGTCCGCGGATGGGCAGAAAGTATTAGCACAGTGGTGGCAGCGGGTGGGTTGGAGTTCTGGGTTCTGTTTCTCAGTTATGGTGTCATTCGTCTAGTCATTTCTGCATTCGTCACGGGTAAATGATGAACAAATAAAGGGAATGACCCCTCTCTGGGGGCTCTTGAACTTAAAGTAAATCTTTTAGTTAAGAAAGGGGTTTAGCCTGTCATTTCTTTCAGCGCCGGTCACAGTTAAATTCAGAAAAATTGAAAGGACCGACGAAGAAGATACTTGGTTGTTGTATTTTTCTTTTTGTCATATCTATTAACATGCAGGGGGATAAAAACTGTTCGTAATCGAAGATAATGATCTGAGCATATAGATTTTGTGGTATTTTGAAACAGAATTTAGTTGTCTTTTCACGATTTTGCGTAATATCTCCCATGCGACGATGAACACTTTTCCTTCAGAAACAGAAGTGATATTATTTCTAAACTTCAGCCAACCTTATCCATCCAAGCTCAATCTAATGCTCAGTCACACCTCATTCTCTTTTGGTACCAAACGGTGTATTTTCAATGTATAAAGCTTTAAGATAATTATTTAATATGAACATTTACATATGGGATAAAGTGCGCAATATAGTGATTGTTTATCTTTGAATATATAAAAGTATATAAACGTGAAGTTGTTTTTTATCATGTATACATCATAAATGTCGTCTTGGGCTGTTCTTATCATCGTCATCATCGTTGTTATCTTTCTGTTATAAATGTTGTATTAAGAACGTTAAAGTATGATAGAATACTGTTTAACTTATCTTTTATTTATTTATTTTATTTATTTATTATTATTATTATTATTTTTTTTTTTTTTTGTAGAAACTGTCGCAATACTTATGTCGTCCATGTAAATTGTATTTACCATGATGTTGTTTTGTTACAGTGGCCATGTGTGCCATTGGGTTTTAAAGTATGTTCCACAATTTGTTTTAAAACGGGTGACTGGACTGAACTGAGGTCTGGGGTTTATGCTGAAGAGTGTGTGTGAGGGGGGAAATGGGTCCCAAGATCGGTATATCTGTATGCTTTATGGAAGTGTGATTCCGTGCGTGCGTGCGTGCTTGGTGCGTGCGTGCGTGTTTGGTGTGTGCGCGTGTGTGTGTGCGTGTATGTATAGGGCGGGCGTGGAGTGTTTAGCACAAATTCAAAAACGGACAGCACCAAGAAAGATGCCAGATGTGGTGCATATTTGTACATTGCAGTCTTGTAACTTATTAAAATATACATAATTTTAATTGACTGTTTTTTGTTGTTTTATGCTTTTAAAATGGCTTTCAATATGAACATAAGCTAATGTCCATAATCATTTAAAATTCATCATCAGGATTGCCAATATGCATGTTACAGTATCAAAATTTTCGTTTTTTAACTTTTTGTCAATAAGTTAATAACGCGTACATGAAAATGAAAGAATCCACCTAAGTAAAAAGACAGCAGAATATACATAGTAGACTAACCAAAACTGAAACACGAAAATTATGTTTGTATAATGTTTGCCGCCATTACATTTTGAACATCGTCGAACGTATCAAATTACATTTCTTTTAGGTTATGTTTGTCCTTTTCTTGAAGGTGAAAACAATTTTTGGTTGTACGTAAAAGCAAATTCCAATTATTTTTTTCTGCTGAGGTGTTTTATTCGCAAGATAATCTATTTCCATTAGTCGAAACTCTATGTACATAAATTGATTATCGACTTTATGATAAAAGAGAAACAATATTTCGAATAATATTCAAGCAATAAATGCTTTATCATATTCAAAAGAATACGTTTACAACAAGATTGGAATAGAAAGACATACAGATAAATAAGACCATAAATAAGACTTTAATAAAATCAGTAGCCCATTATGTCTATAGTCATGTATTGTAGCAATGCTCGCTCAAATGTGACATCGATATTGCTTTGTAGGCCTATAACTTCGTTTCTTAAAACAAAACAAATTCAGATATCTAAAAACATAAACAAACACGTTATTTTCCTCACAGATTTATAAAAATAATGAAAGAGTGGGTTTTACCAGAAATGTGTCACAGACAAGTATAACTGTTCAACATGCAAGGTGCGACAAACGGGTTGTCCACGCTTGAAACATCAGCACCGGTGACGTAACTTGAAAATGTTTGAGAGAAATTCGGCAAAGCATATACATTTTCCATAGACGTCAGTCCATCATGGGGCGATCTTAGTGTCGCCATAGCGTTCCCAACTTGCCCCATATTTGAAAAAGCACCAGATAATTCTTGTTGATATCCGTACGGTTCGTTGTAATTAGGGTCCATAAAAATTGTCCCATTATAACTACTGGCATATGGCTGGTCCCAGCTTTGTAGACGATAGTCCGTTCGACTGGATATTGGCAACAATGGCGATATCGGTGGGGATGATGTCGAAGAGGTCTCTCGCTGAGGACTACCAGAGGAACTATGCTGGCTTGACCCACAACTGGACGGCCGGGCAAGGCCATCTTGACCGCCTATAATGTCATGAATGTCTTCATGCGTAAAATATGGCGGGTCTAGTGTTGTCTGTTGACAGGTGTAGACACCGTTGGCTACTGTCTCCAGTTGGGACTGATATGAATAGTTCTGAAGAGCATTCTCTATGTAATATGCCGTGTAGGACTGCTGCTCCAGAAGCTTTGCTGGCTCGGTAAAAAAAGACGGCGGTAGTTTTCTATTCTTCAACGGAACGCGGTTCGATCTACAGCTTCCTTTGACTAATTTAGCCTGCGGATCCGCACAACACTGTTTGTGTAACGTCCGTGGATCAAACAGCGCCTGTAAGGATTTATGTTGGATTCCGAAATAAGAGGTCTCCTTCCTGGTGGGTTTAGACACCCTGCCACCGTGTATCACAGCCGTTTCGGTGTCATAGGACCCGTTGCTTTTCTTCAGTTGTTTCTGCAGGTATTTTCTGTGATTGACCTTACGTTTGGATTTCCCGCATTTGTCCAAGGCTAACTTGATGTTGCTGGAGGCGATGTCCACGAAGCTCAGTAACTGCTGGCCAGTTTCACCGCCGCCACTTCGATCTGCTGTCGCCATGCCTCGAGAAAATGTTTAAAAAACGGGATATTTCAGAATCCCAAGTGTCTTGTTTTCTTTTTGCCTGAGAGGTGTTTTATGGTGTATTCTTAATGAACATCTATGTCGCGTGTTGGTCAACGACTGAGCTGGTTCATCAAAACAATCCAATACAGTTCTGTAGCGAAACGTCCAGTAATAAATCGGTAACCTTATTAGCTCAGTGTGTCACGGATCTGGATGACTACAGTTAATTTGACCTGTACTAAGTCGTTTTTAAACTGACAAGTATGTAAATTAAGCAGCAGCGCGCCTCGTGCACTTGGTAACCCCTCTCCACTACGCGCATGACAGTAGTGCGGTGCGAGCTGACAGTCTGATTATACTCAATCCATTGAAATGCTAAAGTGTTACAGAAATTTATGTCCTTGACTGAAAAGAATGTGATTTATAAGAACGCTGAAGTCTTTTCTGTTGATCATTTTAATATTATCAAGAGCAGTTAATAGTGGTAGTCATATTTTATTAGACACGGTCCGCTAGTTTGGCGAATTTTGAATTTAATATAAGAGAGATTTATTATCATGTATGAATGTTTGACCTCATAAGACCTAAAGAATACAGTTTTGCCCTTGTCCAAAGCTAAACATCTTTAAGTCAACACACTCTGGTGACGTTTGAGAGAGTAGTACTGTCAATCCCGTAGGCTTCTATGTGCGTTTATGACGCATTTTAAAAGAGACAAGTTAGGATTGTCAGATTTTTAAGATTATGTTTTCAAACTTTTGTGATAAACTACCATTCATTAATTCTACAGATGTTTTATCACTTTGGGTTTTGCGTGTGCTTATTTTGTTTCCGAGATAAAAACGCGCATAATTTTTTAGTAAATCAATATCAATATAACCTGAATACAAACGTGAAAGTATAACATATGCGATGTAAAATTTGTTACCAAATAAGCGGTATTTTGGCTGTGATGCTTGAAATTAATTCAGGGGCAAAGTGTAATTTTTACACAGTTCTTTGAACCTAAACTCCATGTATTTAGTAGTGTTTACATAAAAACTTCTGCAACATTTCTTAAAATAGAGGAAACAGACGGTGTGACACTTACGCACCTAATAGCTATACATATGTGGTTTTTCTGACAAATAATCGTCATTTAATGATTTTGCCTTAATGAAATGCCGGAAGTATGCTGTTTGTTGCCATTTACTCGCTTTCAAATGGCGCATTAAGAAAGTTAAAGCTTACAGGAATGATCCTCCAACCGTATCTTGTCACTATCTAGATCGATTCCTCTACTGTACCTGTAGCCGAAAAGAGATCAAGTATTTAACTTTGATAAGATTGCGTTTGGTAGGTATTGTACTTGTAGTATAATAGGAACCTTTTCGCCCAGGGACTATACCTGTGTACATGTATGCACTCGTGTATTATGAATAGCGAGTATGCAGCACACAATACAGAAACCTTTTTTTCCATGACTTTATTACATTTGAGTCAAACATTAGGCACAATGACAGTTAAGCTATTTCTCAAATTGCCATGTAAGAAATCCAAGTCTATGTTATTGTATTTGATGTGCAATGCGTCATCTCTCTCAATGCCATATTGCATGTACGTCGGGTTTGTAATAACGATGTGTAGACCCTGGATGTTTACCATGAAAATGGCCACTTGCTAATATTATTGATGTAAACTAGATTTGTTGATTACTGATTACCACAAAAACTAAGAAGCATGCATTCCTGTCGACTTAAATTGCAGTTAATTCAAATGCGGATAGCCTCCCACGCTGTCAAAATAGGGGGCAACGAGTGTGCTCTTTTTCTCGGGGCACATTTTCTGAGAATTGCCCAAACCCAAAATGAAATAAGAATTTGATGACCTCGAACTACGCAATGTTTTTATCTGCCTGCGTTATTCTGAACATGTTGGTGTTAATTAAATGCTAATTGAACAATAGGATTTTGGTACCTTCACCAACGAAGGGTGACAATTCATGCGGAAAAGTGATTCGTGATTGGATTTCTTTGTACCTGAAGTTTACAGACAGTAAATATCGAAAAAAATTAAAATTACACTTATTTTAAAATATCGAGAAATTTTAACATATTAAAAATGCCGTTTTTCTCAAATGATGAGATATGATATTAACCTTAGGTGCTCTTATTCTACCTCACGGACCTACAAGGAAACCTCGCTTACATTTTGCAATTGATCGATGGTTACAAGGCCTCCACAGAGGGCGCGGTCATATGCTGGAGAATAATTTTTACCATACTGTATACGGATTATAGTCCAGTTAAAGGGATAATAACTCTTCGTTTTGGCCAAAAAATTAATTTTCCTGGAGTAAACAACAATTTTCCCATACTTACAAATGGTTAATGATTCCATTTTTACATTCAAAATTAGTCGCTGGTGTTTTTCTAAAAAGTTTGTTTCTTTGTTATAATCTTTTAAGAGATTATAACAGAGTATAGCCATCAATGGAGGACACGTGGTCTAAAGACAAGCTCAGATATCAGAATAATAGCTATAACTGCTGTTTTTGTGGTAAAACAGAATATATTATATTTCTATTAGTTGTTCACAATGTTTTTATTGTGAAATATAGATCTCATACGAAGAATTATTATCCCTCTAACTCTTGGATCACAATGG
Source organism: Lingula anatina (assembly GCF_001039355.2). The sequence goes on from NW_019775513.1 coordinate 677,761, forward strand.
AAATAAGTGTTTTTACTTTCTTATCTCATCCATGTATTTATCATGTCTTTTTATATATTTCGTATATAATTCACATTTTAAGAATGCATAAAGTTAAACATAGCATATCATAACTTGATAGTTCTTGACAGAGTAGACACAGGATGAATTAATGATTGGTTAAATTGAGAGTCGATCAGTAAATAAAACGTTTGGTCAACTTGAACAAAAGGTGTCCGCAGAGATTCAACTGAATACTTTTTTCAACAGACAAAAAACTTTTAAATAAGGGGAGTCTTTTGATTCAGTCTGTTATTATCACCTATTTCTAAATTTATGGCATCATATTTGTCTAGTGTATATCATAATGAGCTCTCGTAAATCACACCCTTATATCGCACCATTTCGGTACAGTGACGAAATAAGTCATTCTGAGTGAATGATACGTTTCATTTAAATTGCAAACGAAGAAAATAATCATAAGCTATCTTATATAAAACTAGGTACAGTGCCATACGAGGAGATAACTACTGTACCAACAGTATTTGCTGTCGATATCGCCTTGGTTTGAATCTGTATATATAGGAACGTCTTTCTACGGGCTCTGAATTTTTGTTTTTAAATTTCCTAAGGAATCAATGAAATTTTAAAGGACCTGCATGTGAACAGTGATGATAGGCTATTCTTCTCAGGCTGCACTCAGAAAGCGCAGACCTCCACCAAGACAAATAATTCACGATTAATTAATCAATTGATCATCATTAAAGTGTTACCATTTTTAAGTGAGCCCGTTTTTGGCCAATCCTTAAAATTTTATCAAAGTCCAACTTTATGAGTTAGGCTGGCGACGAACAAACAGACAAACAGACGGGGGCCAGGGGATGAAAAGACTGCCTCGGCGGAGGTAATGAAAGCGTATGTTGTATTTCTTTAAGCGTTTTTGCCACTATTCAGGAAGAGCACAGGATACACAGACACCTCTGATACCGACAATTGATCACAAGGGTCATTTTATTGAATAAGATCATTTGTACAGCGATCGAAATCATGACTTTCTAAAATGAATTGGTTGGATCGTCGATTTATCTTTCTCTCTGATCAATTTCAATTTTTTCCCTAACTTTTCCTTTTGCTCTACTTGAGCTATAGGGGGCGGAGAGGCAAATTGCTCCTGTTTAAAGAAAAATAAAGTAGTTACAGGTTCCCTTCGTGACACTGCCCGACTTGCTCTTGACCGTCTTTTTCCCCAACCAAGGCGAACTTTTTTGCCTATTTCATAACAAGATTGTTGAAAGTTTGCCTTTTCAAAGTTTCCCTCCCCTCCCCATTTGTTGAGTTACCGGCTTCTCAGGGACGTGACATTGCTATCAACTGCGGTTTCACCTCACGGGATTAACAATTCAACAATATGAATGAATAATGAAATAATAATCTGCCACTTATTCAACGCTGACAATATATTCAACATAACAAAAAGATGGCGATAATCAGATCGTTTCCTTATTCCGCCCGTTATTTAAAATATATTTTCCAAAAATAATTTTGCAAAGACGAGCCTTTGAAGGAGACTGAACTTTATCGAGGACAAACATGTTTTGTACTTTTGTGATCGCACCGACTTAAACGCAAAGCATGGACTGTAAACAATTCCACAGTGCGAGATCGAGATTTTTTGTTCTTAATAAAGCTCGTCTTACAGGGGAAATCCGTTCAGTATTGAACAAGTTTGTTGCAATTTATTTCAACACGAGAAAACGTGTGTGCGCAGTTAAATAAGAGCACGCGAAAGCTTTAGAGAGAGAGACGGAACGAAGAAAATGGGCCTATATTTTTTATTCATGATATCTATATAATTCAATTTCCTTTATCCAGTCCCAAGAAGTCCACGAGACAATTTCTACGCCGTTGTGGCATGACATTGGGAAACTATCATCTGTACATACATAATATTAATAATAATTACTGATATACATACAAGTACAATGTATCTACAAAACGGCAGAATCTGTACAATCTTCATAATTGAGCCAAGACACAAGAACACCAGACGCAATTTCACCGTAAATTGATAGGTTGTTCAATATGATCAAATAAAACAATTTAAGTGAAAGACGTATCCCCAAGATGTCTACATTATCGTACAGTATCGGGCAGTCCCGGCGAAAGTGCTAGTGCACTGGAAAACTCCATTTCAATAGGCAAAAATGTCATAAGGAACCCTGTATCTGAATGGTGAAAAAAAAATAAAAAATTATAACATTCTCTGACGGTAACCAACCAAAGATTGACAAGACATTCCCTCTGCATCGCTGGGGAAATCTTTGGATTACGGCGGTGTGGGTACCTTACTGGTATTGCATTTGGGTCACACCTGTAATAACTGAACTTCCACAATCAGCAGCCTATCTTTTAGACTAGTACACGAATACTGGAATTGCAGCACCTCTTACCCTATTATATAAAAATACTAATGATCAGATCTTAATTAGATTGCAGAAAACGTGTTTTTGAATGGTGGAATAAATAAATCAGTGAAATATCAATGTTTAAAAATTATATTACGTTTGTAGAAATATTACCCTATATATTTCATATAATAATAATAATAATAATAATGATAATAATAATAATTTACACAAGCTCAAATATCATCAACCAAACTCAACATATTGTTTTATTTTCTTGCAATCAATATATCTTTTAAGTTATTTTTGCAGATAATATGACCTGCAAAGTCTGAATAATGTCATTCATTTCTTGAATAAAATTAATTTTTGATAGAAACTGGGTTGATTTCAAAAGATAAATCCATGAATTTCTTTTCAAAAGATAAATCCATGAATTTCTTTTGTTAGTTTAAATATGCAAAACATGTCAGACACGTATATTATAATAATGAAAAAAATTAATTAGGTTTAAAAACAAGATTTGTTGTAAATGAAAATTAATGGGTATTAACCTAAAGGTAACCCAACATTTGGGAACTTCAGATCAAAAGAAGTCAGCCCATTGAGATTTTAAGCCATTTCACAATAATTCCTAACTACAATTTCAAACACTTTTGCCTGAATAAATTAATACAAACATATTACAGCAAGGAGATCCATCAATTCTTTTAAATAAATGTTTGCAACACTTGTATGAGAAATTCAAATGAGTAAAATGAAAATACAAACTCAAAAGTGTCTACAGTGTATGAATGTGACAGAACAACAGCCAACACACTTCCCTGACCCTGCAATTGTGGCGACCAGAGAGGTACAAACTTGGGATAGAAACGCTTGGGAATAGATGGTGTTCAATTTAGGCATCCAATGCAAAATGCTGCCCAAAGACATCTTAATAAAATGCCTTAAATCAAAAAGACACTCTTCATAAATTTACCTTGATAAGAAAAGACTATGAATGTTCGAGTTCTCCCTCAAGAAAAACAACATTTGAGCTGCACTAATGTCCCTAACACAAAGTACCTCCATAATAACAAATTTATATAGTGTCCTGATATAAGCAGAAAGACCAGTTTTCTATGAACTATCCAACACTTTCAGTGTCCTCATACAAGTACTTAGCACAGTAGCCAAATTAGTGGCCTGCCGCATTAAATGTTTCATATTAGGATCTCCCAGAGGCTTACCAGCAGCCACTGAGGCAGCATTCAAGGTACTTCTATAAGCTTTGGCCACATCTATAACCTTTGACCCCAGGTTATTTACAAGGTCAATTGAGGTCAAGGTCATCAAGGTCACCAGTGTGCTACTTGCTACATTAGCTAATACATTCATACTGCTGTTCACTCGAGCAATTAGTTTATCCTTAGATTGTGTGGCACTACTGACCAGCAGTTTGGACTCAGTGACAAAGTGCCTGGCTTGCAATAACAAGTTGTCCTTTGCCTCCAGGAATTGACCTTCAGTGTGACCTTCACCTGGATCACTGTTGACCTTACAAAGCACCTGTTCCAATACAGTAATCAAGGTGTCCACATCCTCATCAGCCAAGGTAAAGGCAGAGTCCCCACCATACGTCCTGGTGGTGATCTTATCACACACAGCACTGAAACCAGCATCTCCGACTGCAAGTTCCTCCTCCTCATTTTCACAGTGTTCAGAATTGAGGGTATTGGACTCGATCTCAGCAAACATGACTTTCTTTGGTGATTTTCCATTGCCATTCCCTTCCACAGCCTTTGTCTGCGGTGTTGTGGTCTTCATGATACCTTTTACAAGGGGTTCTATGACTGGACTGTCCCACAGATCTTCCACATCTTCTTTAACCTCTTCCTCTACATGGTTGGCCTTCATAGGGCCAGACTTTGGAGAAATGTCTGCATTCTATAATGAAATAATATCAGATGAATTAGATGATGCAGCAGCTGAATGAAATATGTTAGTAAAAGCGGTCTTCTAATAATAAACATATACTGTGGCCATATACACTGTGCATTACTATAAATTTAGGACAAAAAACAATTACCTTTGCTATTTTTCACATTCTGTACCCAAATTTTCACACATATCTCGCATACATTTAGCAAAAAGATCAGAAATAATATGGCAAACACATTATTAGAATAAATATTATTGAGGGTCTGACTCATTTAAAGTTTTGGGACATTTGTACTTATTAATGTTAAAATGAATACTAGTAAACTATATTTAACAAAACCATTAAAACCTTTACTGCAAACAAAGGGAAGAATAAGAACATCTAATCAAAAATTCACACATGCAGCGAGACATATTTATATTATGTCTATTCAAATATATACTCAGTTCAAAGTAAATAACACCATTCTTCTACTGGGGCCAGATATGATCATTTATCAAAAAGTTCCCCACAAACAGTCTTAGAGAAGTGAAATATTACAGAAAACTGCCATCCCCTTGTACTAATAACCATATAACACCAATAACCATGTATGTTTATAAGGATTATGGAGATCAAAATGACCACAAGAATAGGAAAATACATATTTTAAAAACCTTTATGTTTGCACAGCATAATAGATATGTCATATTAGAGATGTGATATAGATGGATATGAAGGACTGTTGGCTCTATCGTGAATTCATTATCATCAGGGGGGAAAAAAACGAGATACCAGAGTGTGTATGTGTGTGTGTGTGTGTGTGTGTGTGTGTGAGTGTGTGTGCATGTAAATATATACATGCATATGTGTGTGTAAGGGAGAGGCATAAGCATAATGCCTAAATTAGTTTTGGGAAGAGTAATTAAAATAAAAAAAAATCTCTCTTCTCCTTTAGAAATGAGCATCTATTAAAAAAGGAAATACCACTGTCAAGTTATTAACAAATAGAGTGGAATGACTACTGATATAAGTCAAAAACTGCGTTTACTACATTTTTGATTTTTAATAGGAGCAAAAAAATCACAAATTGTCCTTAGGGAAGCAGCACATAAAAACTGAAATAATATTTATGACTGGTGATATTTTATGTCCTTGAAACACACCCATTTCCACTTGAATACTTAAGCTTTGTTATACAACAGTTTTAACTAGGTGAATGTAAATCCAGCAAACTATTATTCTACATACTGGCCTAAGGTGAGACTGCTGATGATTCAAGTCTTGTGGTTTACCTCACTGATTTCTTTACAATATGGTGCCAACCCTCTAGGTTTGCTTTCTATGATGGCATCTCAAAACACAGTGGATATTTTTGCTTCATGGATGAATAGCACCAAACTTTCTCCAGGACTTAATGTCTCTAAAGTCTTCTTTTAAATTTTTATCTAATAAATTCTAATGACTTTTGAAAAAAATCACAAAATGCTTACATCATGGTCTCATTGGGGAAGGTCATACATTTTTATCCTCATATTATTATATAAACTTATAAACAAGAATAAGTATTAATAGCAGTCTTCATGACTTATTTGATTTGATTGATCTCACCTGTCTTTTCATGTCCCCCACTGGTCTCAAGTTACTCCTCACTAGAGGCATGGCACTCTTCAGGGCAGGCACTGGCTTCCCTGGGGTGTCCCCCTCACTGTCGGAGCCCTGGGACCCCGCGGAGTCCAGTTTTAAGGAGGTCTGCCTCTTCACTGGACTTGATGACCTTGGGGAAATGGTACCTTTATCGGAGTCCGACGCACTGAAGGTACTGGATCTCAGCACCTTCTGACGTCCTGCTGGAGACTGAAATGAGGACTCCTGGGAAGAAACGGTGGTCGAGCCTGGACGATTTTTTTTCAGAAGATCGCTGGGGCGGACATTAACTTCACTACCCTGTTCAAATAAAATGTCTGGCTTACTGAAATTCCCTTTATCCCCCTCTGATTCTTGTACTGTGGCATCAACCTTGTCTTTTCCAGAGGACTCTGCTGCAACAGTAAGCCTCTTTTTCAAATCATCAGGTTTGTTAGCCACAGCAGGTTTGGCAAAAGGAGATGGCTTGCTTTCTGAGGCAGGGCTTTTGTTGGGACTCACAGATGGCTTTGACTCAAAAGATTTTTTTATGGAAAACACAGATGATACCTTTGCTGGAGCAATTTCGTCTGGGTGGTCATGTGACTTTGGTGCCAAGACAGGCTCATCTGAGTCTAAAATAATAATATCTACATCTGCTCCAGGGGAATATGGCAGTTTTGGTTCATTCATAACCTCGGAATCTTTATCTTTTGGTAAAATTATTTTGGGCGGAGATGGCTGGTTGCGTTTCAGAGACCTTTTTAGTTCAAAGGCCAAAGCTAACGAGGACACAGACCTGTGTTCCTCTGTGTCAGTGTTTAAGGTAGGATGACTGCCATACCTCTTAACTGATGAGGTTTCATGAACATTTTCACCACCTGTCTGTTGAGTTTTTTCCATAGACTCTATGTGATGAAAAGATCCCAATGCACTGTCTTTAAGCTGTTCTTTATGATCTGATTTGAACTCAATTTGTTTTTTGATATGGCCAACATGACTCGCTGTTTTTTCTCCATTTTGATTTGGTCTCACCTCCAGAGAACATTCAGATGAATCAGAGCCAAATGAAAGATCATGGTGATTGAAAGAATCGGTCAGATCTTTAACGTGTTTAACATTTTGCTCATCACTAAGGTCAGTCTCAAATCTGTGCCTCGTCTCCGAAACTGGTGTTGTTTTCTCTGCCATATTAACATCCTGTGTTTCACTATGGGGAGATCCAGAAGTTTTAAACTTTGATATAAGGTTTTTCACGCCAGCAGAATTGACATTATCAACTGTACTTTTAATTTCAGACTCTCCATGCTTAAAATCATCAAAGTTTCCAGAAAATCTTTTCACTGCATCTTTCACCCCACCAGGCTTAGCAGATGTTTCAGGTTTTTGGTCTGTCAGACTGGAACTGCTCCTCCGAGGGGGAGGAGGAGGGGGAACTTTTCCTTTGCCTTTCAAAGTTGGTTTTGGTGCTAGAGGTGGTGGAGTTTTTGCTGGTTTCTGTGGGATACTTTCAGCACTGTCCTTTTCAATGATCAATATTTCAGGGGTACTATCTGAATGTAAAGGAGGTAGAGATGCTAGGTCAAGCACAATTTCCTCTGCCACACTTGGCTCCTCTTGCTCTGTGATATGTGGAGGTGCAATAAAAAGTTCTGCTGAAGAATCTAAAGCAGGTTCTTCAACTCTAATATTGCCCTCAATCACAACTTCCTCTGGCAATGTTGCATCAGGGATCACATCTTCCTTTCCAGGGAGTACAACAGGACTTTGCATACATTCACTTTCAGCTGCATCTTCTGCAAGTAATTTATTAATAGTCTCAGAACTCTCACTAGTGGAGGAAGTGGCTGCCAATGTCAAAGTATCATCGCTATCTTCTCCCTCATCTTCCTTTAGTGCATTAAATGCCATCACAGCAGCTGCCAACTCATCAATATCATTATGATCTTCACCACCTCCTGTCCCAGATGAAGAGAATCCAGCAAAACTCAAAGGTCGCTTTAAGACTTGGGATGGTGCTGTCTTGGAGCCAGTGCTGCTCTCTGATGTCTGACGTTCAGGTGGAGCAGGTGGTGGCACCTTAGGACGTTGCACTCGACCCGAATGTTTCGGAGAGTCCTGAGGAATGAATGAAGTACTGCCACTTCCATGTACCTCACCACCAGCAAAAGACTTGGGTCTGGCCCCTTTGCCAAAAGTGAGAAAGTTTTGTGAAGTTTGTTGCTGTTCTGTGTAACTGCTCTGCCTGGTCACAACTATAGTGTCTACAGCAGCAGGAGGGGTATATACTGAGGCAGACCCAGGGGTTGATGGGTGTGCCCCAGGGGGTGGTAATTTAAGATCCCCAGGTGTTTGAGGCACAGGGTGTGGCAATGCAGGAGGTGGAGGAACCATTAGTGAAGCAAACTCATCCTCAAGTGTCTGGAAAGTTTCCAAGTGAAATTCTGCTTCATCAGTTAAAGTGTCAGATTTGGGAGATTCTACCAATATGTCATCAATGTTGGAAGTCTCCAACTCCTCAAAGTCATTGATGTCAGTTAAAGTGTGCGGATCATCAGCAAACTCTTCGGGAGGTGGAGGTACAGTTAATCGTGCAATGAGTGTGTCAATGTCTTCATCCATAGGAACTGTAACTTCTACATTAGCCATGTGGCTCCCTCTATGGGAGCGTGTTCCTCCAGCACCACGTTCTGACAGCACATGTATGCTAGAGAAGTCCACATTGTCAGAAATAGTTTCATTTCCTGAGTCACTTTCACTTTCTATTCCACTTTCCTTTTCTTGGTTGTCTTCACCTATGAAAATTAAATTTTAAAGTTATAAAATGCATTCAGGCCTTTGAACAGTTATACAATTTCAAATCAGGTTCAATCAATAAGAATTAAATTCTTTAGAAACTATTTCTATTTAAAATGTATAACAATTTTGTTTTGAGAATAAAATTCAAACAAGTTTTCAAATGCCTTTGTTCAACCTTCCTCTTTTTCTTTAAATGAAATAATTCTGTGGTCATCACCACCCCTCACCTGCAGCCAAGGCATCAATGGCAGCAATCTGAACCTGGAAAGCCTCGTCCTGCAGGGAGAGGGCATTGAACCGCTTCTGAATAGGTGAAGGAAGATCTATCACGGACACTGGAATATCATCATCTACACCATGCTGCTCTTGTGAGCTAGCATGAGTGTCTACCTCAATGGCTGTGTTGTCTACATGGTCTACAGTTTTTGATGAGTCTGCATTGCCATTATTACTGCTACTTTTGCTGTCTCCTTTGGAGGTTGACGCCATAAGGGTGCTGCTATGGTGAAACTGGTCAGGTGGGGGAGGAAGACCTGCCTCCTCCTCCGAGGTCATTTTACGTTGGACTTCTGGGGTGGGAGGAGGTGGAATTAATGTCAAATCTGGAAAATGTGAGAAAAAAAATACTGAAATAGGTAGATACACAGCTTAACTGATTGAATATCATCTAGTTCTCTCAATGAAACATATAAGGAAGGTTTTTAACAACATGTATAAAAATCAATTAAATGAATATATCTTAAAAGCATGGGACAGATATGACAATCTATGGCAGTAAAGAAGCTTTCCTCACAATAAAACACTTATTTTGTGAATTCAGCGACATAAAAAGTATACAATCAGCAAGAGATAAGTTCAGAATGCAAATTCTAAGTATGGCATGTCAAAGGGAATTCATGAAAATAAAAACATGCTAACTACAAAAGAATTTCTGCCCAAATTGGTCAACAGTGGTATACTTGTTCAGCTTAATGATGTGCAGCGGACAGGAAGAGATTGTGCTAGAGGTGCATTCTCAACTGTGGTAGGTGTGGATTAAAAACCATGGAAAGGAATCTTATGTTAAACTTGTAGGCTCAAATAAGAACTCTGGATGCAGGACATTGAACTAGACTCCTCTAAAATTTTACTAGAGGTCTCATTTTTAGATTACGAATTAGTAAAACTGTTTGGAATCAACACTCTAACATGATAGTCTAAAACATTCAATCTTGATACATTTGTAATTCAAGATGCACAAAATTACTCATTCAAGTCATCATAGCAATCAGTTTTAATACGTAATAACAAAATTATTTCAACATTTGTGTGAGGTCTTTAAGCTGCTCTATACAGCTTCAGGGAGTCCAATCAAGGCAACATGGTTAGTAGGAAAAAAAACAATAACAATATAACATTCATCCTACCAAATAAAAATCAAATTGAACATTATCCCACAAGGAATTTGCTGTAAAATTATCATAAATTATCACAATTACCAGGCATGTCATAGGGGAATTTCAAAAGCAGTAGATCGCAGCAGAATTCTCACAAATCTGATTTGAATCTGAATACAAATTGACACAAAACTGATACAAATTACAATACTAATTGAGAAGCTAATCTTTGCAGTGTGGCCGCCAACTGACATGCCTGCATTATAATAAGCAAGCCCTATGGGGATCATCTGGGACAGTGAGATGTGATGGAGAGTGGGGTCAGAAATAATGGTAGACTATTGAATGTGATGCTACAATGCCAAAAAAATCTGACGGAATTTATCCACAAATATTTTTTTTTGGTTGTTTTCTTCTAATTTATGCCAAATTACAATCTATCGCAACACAGTACAAATTCACCATGTTTTGTGCATCACTTAAGTAATAAAATGCTTTCTAAGACAACATTTTTCTCAATGCAAGGGAAGTTTTGGGCTATCTCAGATGATCCCCATTGTAAAGAAGAAAGAAAATCAGAACAAATTATGGAGAAATAACATGGGAAAGGTGGGGGGCATGATCAGCAGGGGGTGAATCATTCTGCAGAGGCTGGAATCACTTACCACACAGAATGAGTGTGTTCAGATAAGACTGAAATAACATCAAGAGTGGACAACTAAAAATATAGCAACAAAAGGGGAAATGACTGAGCGTATCTACTAGAAAGCTTTTCAGAATCAAGACATAGAAATTGTATTCAAACTTTAAGAATTAAAATTCTAGTTATGTGAACTGGGTCTTCTGTTTTACTTAAATCCTAGCAACAGAGAGCTTTTTTTTCTTTTCTTATGGTGTAATACACTTATTCTTAAATAAATTAACAGAACTAACCCATATTGTCAAAAATCTAGAAGATAAAAATCAGCACTGATGAAAATATATTTAAAAAAAAAAATACACACACCAAAACAAACTTGGTCAGTTTACACTTGTGAGGCAAAAACCACAGCCCTCAATTTACCTCTCAAAACTTACAATCAAATTTCCTACATTCTAGGAACCCCCACACACTTCCCCCATGTGTTGGGTTAACAAATAGTTTTTCCAATAATTCCTCATCAATCCATTCACACTGCAGGATACTGACACCGAGCAGTGACTAGTCTACAACACATACCTATTAAATCAGGATCAAGGTAGAGTCCACCGTCACAGAACATAGAGGGATGGTAGGTGGGGTCTTCTGGAGGAAACTGATCTGGACTATGGAGACCAAAACTACTGGCCACAGCACTAAAGTCTACATCGCCATGATCCGAGCTAGTCTGGCCTTTCAGGGTGAAGAAATAAAGAAAAAACAAAGGATAAATAAAATCACTACACATTTACAGTAAGGTATGACAATGTGTAACAAGTAAAAGAAAATTAAAATTAATCGTTATGTTCCAAACTCTGATCAAAATTAACCAAAGAGCAGGAAGTAACATCCATTGAGTGTTAGATACAATGACATAAAACTACAATGAAACAGTTGTGAATATTATACATATCAAAGGATTAAAGCATAAACAACAACCATAAAATAAGATGAAAAACAAAGGTGGCAAATGAAAATCATATGATACACTTAAATAAACTGTTATCCTATAACTGTGATATACAGTTCAGGAGCAGGTTGCTGTTGTAAACCATCCATACTGTCACCAAAATCAGTGCCCCTTGATCACTATTAAACTTACTTGTCTCTCCTGCGTCATCAACCTCGTCATCTTCATCTTCATCTTCATCCTGGAACCAAGAGGCCGGGAGGCCAGGATGCTGCTTCTTGTGAGTCAGTTTAATGGAATCTTTGCCTAACACAAGCTTAGCTAAAGCGTCATATTCATTGGCACTAGTATTGGAGTCTGAGTCAACTTGATTCACATTTTCAAGGTCATATACATCACTGTCCTTGACCTTGTTGTTTGCAGCCTTGGTGGTTGCCATAGCAACCATGTCCTGCAGCAATGAATGCAACTGGGCAGCAGAGCCAGATTTGTTCTTCGAATGTGGTAACGTTCTCTGTTTGTTCAATGTGCCTTCTGATTGGCTGCGATTTATCACAGAGTTTATGGAGCTTGAGGAACCACTGCTGTCTGTAGACAGGTTTCCATTCATTCCATCGCCAGACATAAAATGAGTCAGGGCTGCCCTTCCTTGAGCATTTTCAGATATGTGTTGAGATTCATCCAGCTCCTGAACATTAAAAAATATAAATTTTATTTCTTTAAAAATTTACCATATCAGTGATTGTTTTCCCAAAATTTCCAATACTCATTAAATTATATAATTTCCCCCATCCCCTCCTTAAAAAAAGATCACAAAATATCAAAACAGATTTTCACTCACATTTAGTCCTAGCTCCTCCTTCAACCTGTCAATCATCTCCAGGTTCTCCTGATAAGATGGCGGTCCCTTTGACAGGTCAGCTATCCTCTCATTGTCCTGGGTGGTGTGGGGCGTGTCCACCTGAGAGGCCAGGTCATCTGGATAGTTCCACCTTGCTGCTACCACCTTGTGGATGCTCTCATATTTAGGAGCTGGAACAAATTACAAGGAAACTTGAACTGAGAAGACTATACAGCATTTACCATATCACAAAAAGATCTTAGTTTTCAATAGAACAATTTTTTCCAGGCTTGGTCAGTCATTGATTTTCTACACCAAGTTTCATAAATTAAGAGTATCTTTGTATCTTTAAGAGTAACAAGTTTAGTAAGACTTTAATTTTGAATGCCTGGTTAAGTTAAGTTTACCCCCCTCAAGCATGGTTAAATATGTACGCTCAATTCATTTAGAGTGATACTGAAAATGAACTACCTCTCAAATTACAACCTAGTAAATTACTGTTATTTTTTAAAAAACAACTACCAAACTTGATCCAAAGCTGTCTTCCTCACTACTCACCCTCCGTATTCCCTATCCCATTGACCGTGATGACCCCACTGACCAGGGCTTTACTTGGGTCCACCTGGACATGGTAATACCCCTCCAGGTAAGCCACAAAGTCATGCATATCAGCAGTTAACATTGACAGGCTCACAGGCTGAAAGTATAACAAATACTTTATCTGGACAGGTCCAAAAGTTCTTATCTGAGTGAGGAGTTTTCACTCATGGTCAGATGCTCGACTCTATATAAAACACTATTTCCTGAAATCCACACAATCTAGCCATATTGATCGTAAGGTATTCATTCTGAAACTATTCACACTGACATCCAAAGCAGTATTAAACTTTGTTTATCATAACCTTTATCCAAACATTAATTTAAACTATATAACATATACATATTAACCAATAGGTAAAGACTTTTCAATCAAAATCGAAAATGTAATCTACTGCAGTGATGTAACAGAGCTTAGATCTAACAAATGAAGAATATAATTCCTGTGTCTTACAGGCTTCTTTTCCTCCTTGAGCCTTATCTCTATCCTCTGAGCAGTGTCACTCTCTCTACACAGTGAGGCACTGTCAAGATCCTCAAAGTCAGCCAAGACAGCCACCTGAAAACAAATGACCATGGTTGAAATAATTGATATTAACAAATTAAAGTTCTTATAAAAAATAGGAAGTTTTTATAATAAATTATGTTAATAGTATGTTAATTTTTTTCCAAGATTCTACCATATTTCCTTCTAAATATACTTTGTCATTACATCGACAGTCACAGAAACTGAACCATGTTCACATGGCTGGGAGCTATGGAAGCCCATAACAAAGACACCCTCCTCCAATAATCTACACCACAATTCCCCCTATAGAACACATTATATGAACAAAATCTTACCATATTTGCCTTAATATTGGTGACCTGACTGATGCCACACCTGGGACCAACCATGACCATGGCCTCCTGCTTTGTGTCCTGAATATACAGAAAAAAAATTAATCTTAAGAAGTGTATGCTCATAATGATGGTTTAGAACATGAAATCCTCTCCTAACTCTGTTCTACCCTTTTTTTTTTCAAATTGAATAAATATTGAAAAATCTTGCTACTTTGTGGTACATACATTTTTTTCATATTGCATGTTGTAACTCTTTAGAAGACTTGACACAAATTCTGTTTTAGCTAAATATAAAAAAAAGTCTATGAATATCTCAAGTGTCATACGAGTCACTGTGACCTGACAAAACCAATACACAAACAAAAACAGAAACAAGGACTCACAATTACAGTTGCCATGAAGCATTTGCCACCAAAGCTCCTGAGTTCACTAATTATTTTGACATAGTGTAATTTTGCTTGCAGAGCAGTCAGCTGCTTCTGCCCTGGTGGCATCAGATTCTGGTTCAGCTTAAAGTTCTGTGTGATCACTTTTCGAATGTCTTTCATCTTCATTGTATTGAGAATGTGTTTTGGAAGGAATTTTTCCAGCCCAAACTCCTTCTCTATTGCCTTGAAAGAGACTTTGGAGATATTGTTGGAGCTTGCATGTTCTTGCATATGGAGAGAAGCCAAGCGGAGAGCCATGTCATACTTCAACTCTGAAGCAAACCTCTCTTGTATCACGTCATTAGTGCACTGTAAAAATAAAAGAGGTATTAATCAGTTATAGCATTCTTATCTGAAGTTATTTATCCAAAAAAATGTTCTCAGTTTCTCTTTGAAATCCACTCAAAGGAAAGTTTTTTCAATTAAGAGATCGTAGGAAAATGGCAGACTGAACTGACAAAGGTCAATGATTTTTCAAGTACATGATTCTGACAGCTACAAACTCTAGCGCATTGTTTTTGATCCAACCTAACACAATCCAACTCAATAATACCCCACGCGATCAATCAAACCTAACAATCTCATCATCATCAGCACAGCCTACCTGGAGATAGAAGTACTCAAATGCAGCAGGGTCCTTCCTCAGTAGATCAAAAGCATCTTTTGGCACAAAACAAACACGGAACAGACACTTGTAATGTTGAGCATCAGGATGGTTGGCAACCTGGAGAACAAAAAAATTAATAATTAAAAAAAAGGATAATTAGAATCTATGTTGCAATAACCTCTCCCTTATTTACAAAAATTTATTGGTACATAAAAAGGCATAGTGTGGACAATCTTGTAGGTTTGTCCCTCAATTTTTTTTTACCTTAAATGATCTTGATTTTGAAACCATCTAAGACTATATTCTATTACAATAATTTGTATGCTAAGAAGCTGGATTAATCAGCTCTGACTGACTAGATTTCACAAAATCCTGACAATTTTCACAAATTGGTTTCTTAATATCTAGGCTCACATCAGCTAGAGATTCGTGTTCCTGAAGTGGACTCATCTTCCTGGGATCAGGGAACTTCATGTTTTGGAGAACTAGGGCAAAGTGTTCCGCATTCTTCACTCCTAGTTTCTCCTGGAGGGATTCTAACACATCCTGAGAGAAAAAAAAAAGAATAATTCTGCATTTCATTGGTATACACAACACCTTAGACCAAATAACAATTTATAGCTGAAGTTGCCCCTGCATGTCAATCACTTACTAAATTGACATCAACTTGAGATGAGATCAATTTTGTGAAATGAATGCAGAGTCAGTATATTATTCTATGATGAGAGTATGCAAATGATAAAATGACTTCAAATACTCAAAAAGAATATGTATCATGGCTTTTTATGACATTAAGTGACAGATGAGTGTTTAACCATCAACTTTGACCAATTTTTTTTTTTATCCAAACGTAGCTAACTACAGACAAGTATTTTAAACTCATCCTGTCCTATATAAAAGTTCTACCATTAAAATTCAATAAAATACAATTATTCAACTTAACTGCATTTATGCTATAAGGTTATACTTTAAATCTTCCCTTATCCTTATATCACAAAATACTTAAAAGTTTACCTTA
This sequence comes from Lingula anatina, assembly GCF_001039355.2. The sequence goes on from NW_019775513.1 coordinate 693,769, forward strand.
ACAGTGGTCCTCTTGTCATATTTAAAGGATTTGGTCTGTCCATTCTCCAAGAATACTTTGAGCACATTAGGCATGAAAGGGATGTAGCTTTCATGAGTGGAAGGCTGAAATATCAACATAGCCTTATTCAAATATCATCAGAATAATAAATTTTACAGAACACTGAAAAATCCAATGAGAAAACCATAGAATCAGTAAACTGTGCATTTACAACCTAATCAAATAGCACAGCATTAATATGGTCATTTACATGTGTGTGTGTGTGTGTGTGTGTGTGTGTGTGTGTGTGTGTGTGTGTGTGTGTGTGTGTGTGTGTGTGTGTGTGTGTGTATACCCACATTAATGACAGGTGCCCCATTCACAATGACAGCCTCAGCAAAACGAACTCTTGATGGGTTGTTTTTGAGTTTGGCTCTCTTAGCAGGTGAAATGAAGGCTGACTTTCTCCCAGATACCTGTATAAAAACATGAAAAATATGAAGAAATGTATAATAATTAGTGAACAGACAAATCTCAGGCAAATCTGATATTTTTTCAGATTAAATCTACTTATCTTCTATGAATTAGCAGGAAAAAAGTAAACCTTTTAAAAGAACTTTCCCACCAATTACCAATTAATTTTAGGATGCTGCATGTATAATCTGAACAGGCAGTGTGTCAATTAAATGCTCTAAAACTGCAGTCTCTTCGTTGCATTAATTTTTTTATTCTTATTAATCACATAGCTTCCTATAACTGGGAACTGGATACTCTCAAGAAATAGATTGTTCTTAAGCATCCTTGGACAGAACATGATGTCAACTCCAAGAAATGTCCAGGATCTCTTTCACTGACACAGGAAACAGTGAAACCATTGGAAAAAATATCTCCTTAATCAGCCCTAGATTGTGTTTAATAATACCTACAGGATTTCCTCCCTCAGTATCAAATTAGGCAATTATAAAACCTTCCTGACAAATGGTTTACTTGAAAGGAAATTCATCACTCAGAGACAACCAGAGGCAATAACAGCTTCCTTGCAGGATGCTTGCAAGCATCTGGCTTGACTTTAGGCTGAATCTTGCCATCTTAAATTTAATTTTATCCCAAGCAATTCTCTAAAATATTGCTATGTCCAACCTCTTAGGGCATGGCCAGCGTCTATAATTCATTTCTGTAAGGCCTTTTGTAACTACATTCAATCTAGATACATTCATCTTAAGGGTATCTATAAACAAGACAGTTGTTGGATTTGTAATTCAAATGCATTGTCAGATAAAACTCGTTTAGGAGGTTATTAACCCACGACTTAATCTAAAGATTATTCTCAGTGGACGTCTGACTTGCAACAACATGACTGATGCAATAAACTTTCAAATGTACACGGGGATCCTGATATTTTGTTTCTGCGATTCACCAGTGGTATGCTAACACTGCACAATTAGTGTCAGGTTTTCTTTGCTAAAACTAGTGTCACATGCTCACACACATGATATGAACAAACAAACAAACAAACAGACAGTATACTCACATTTTCTGTATATGGTTGACACACTGTAAGAACAATGGTCTCTCTGCAGGACCTAGAAAAATAAAAATGATAGAAGTCAGTCGTGAGAACATAAATCTCACATCATATAATTGCATGATCAACTTTTTTTTCAATAAGTATTAATTTCACAGCAATTAAGAATGTTTTCAAATAACATCAAATTTCATGTCAATATCTATTTTCCAAGATTGGCAGTTTGCATCTCATCAATAATTTGCATTTTTAAACAAATGTTTCCTAAAGGTTTACATAATAGGGTGCAAGCAAAAATGTTTTTTTCAAAAAATCATTTTTTTTCTTTTGTTTTAATGCCAAATGTCATGTTTTCCAAGATTATAAGAAAACACACTATGAATGAAACTGCGCTGTAAATCTCAAGTCTTAGGTATATGACTTTTAAATAAATATTATAAGAAATGTTTAACTATACAGATATCAATACAGGTCAAGTTTCTATCAAGATTATAATTATATTATTTTTTTTTAATGAGTCTGAATGATGTGGGGAAGCCAGATAGGATAAACCAATTATCACAAATCTTGTACATATATTGAATTCCATCAATCCATTAATTCCAAAGAGATTACAGAAAGGAGAAACCTTAAGCTTTCCTAGAAGTGTTCAATATACTGAAGTAATGAAGCATTCCTTTTATTCAAATATAATTAACATGCAATGATTATAAAATCTTCTATAATCAACCAAATGTTCAGCCAAGTGTTTCATTGCTTTTTGGAAAAATGTCTGTCATTGTCAATCTACAGTGTCCAAAGCCTTACACATGTAATTATGTGGCTTCAGCATTCTACAATACAAACATTCAGAGTTTATTACATAGACACTCGAGATCATGCAAGAAGGCTAAAAAAGAAAGGGACATGAAATAATTTCTGGCCATCTGAATAAAATGAAAAAATGTGGGAAAAAATCTGGATACAGTGTTTTGAATGAATGAATGAATGAATGAATGAATGAATGAATGAATGAATGAATGAATAAAAGAATACAATAAAAATGACACTGGGCATTAAGGGAAGAATCCAAAACAAAATTGAAATTCAATCTCTTGGAGCTTTCTCTACAAATAAATCTCTCAATGTTTTTTTCCCATATAAATGTAAACACCAGAGTGTTGGAGTGAATTAGTCACCTCACCTGACTAGATTAATCACATATTCCCTGGGTGCTTTCTTCACATCTTCTCCATTTATCTTCAATATTTGATCTCCTGGTAGCAACCTCCCAACACTTGGGCCACCTGAGAATACAAGTACACAGTTTGCATGACGCCATGTATCTATAACTGTAACAATCAGGATTTGAAACCCTCTGAAAAATTGTTCCAAATTACACGGTCGTGCTGTGTTGACATTAAGCTGAAAAAATTGTTCTGTGTTCATGGTTCAATAAGTGTGACAATTTTTCTGGAGAATAACGAAGGGTTGTGCTGAGATGAAAGACTGGTTTTAAGCCTCTGGCCATCAGTGAAAAACACCTAGCCTTCCCTAGCACTGTTTGTCAGCCATTTTAGAAATGACATAGGTGTGTATACAGAGGAAATCCTTAACTCCTTCAATAAATCCCTTTACTTAATTTTGCTCCTCACCTAAGGACACACCTCAAATCACTAAAAATATGCAGTTGAATTTGCAGATTAAAGAAATGATGAAGCTGTATTATCTAGTGAATTTTCAACAACTTACATGCCAGATCTTTGCCTACCCTGTTGGCATGTGCCTCCATTTTCAATCTAACAATTAAAAGCAACACTGTTGTGACATTATACTGTCCATATTCACAATGGGCTTGGACAGAGCAGTCCTGAATCAATCTAAATTATACAACAGATATCCACCTTCAAACTGGTAAGAGATATTTTGCAAACAATATACTTCCCTTTGAATAATAAAACGCATACCAATTGTACAAAAAAAGGAGGCAGAAGGTACAAGCACCAATTTTATTACAATTGTTCCAGTCAAGACTGAATCAGTTATGGCCATCCTGAGCAGTGTGAATGTGGCCACAATGTCCCACCTGGCAGCAAGCTGTCCCACTATATGAAATAAGATGCTTTGGTATAACAAGGCTGCCACACTTAAATGTCAGTTTGAATATTAATACTAATCTAAATATCATTTATCATGAACACTGGGTGGTTGTATTTCATAATCGTTGGTATTATCTGGTGAAGGTCACAGTTTCTTCATGAAAGATTGAAAGCAATTCAATTAACAAATCTAAAACATTAATACATTTTGACTAGAAAGTGTTCATGAATAAAATTGAGGATTTTTTAAAGCCTCTACATGCCTTGCTACAGAATTAGTGGAAGTAATTTCAACCTCAAGTAACTCAGAATTGCAGATGAATGATTACCCTTTAAATATACAAAAAAAATCAATTATTTTGTGGAAATAAATTCAACCTAAAAGAACTGAGAACTGAAGATGAATGATTACTATTCAAATATAAAAAATCGATTATTTTCACCATTGGAAACAAGCCTTCGGGCACCGCTTACACAACAACCATCATAAAAAAAAGACACTTGTAATTCTGCCAACTTGACCCCAAAGCCTAGCTGACAAATAACATGACACACTCAGGAACACTAGGCAGGTGTATAGCACCACACACCTGTACATAATACCTGTGTCCCCAGCAATGACAACATCACAGTGGTATTAATAAAACCAGGCACACTGACCACTGGGGCAGTGCAATAAAACAATAGGAAAAGCAAATACGGAATTCAAAGGAAACCATGTTTAATTCCCAGCTGATTTTATTTGGACTGCAGAGTTAAATAAGGTCAGAGGAAAAAGCAATCCATCTTAATGTTGTATTTGTGGAACAATTATGTAGATTTGGTAGCACAGCTGAGCCTGTAGACATGTTTCACGCTTGCAAAACACAAAAAGCTGAGACCTTTGCCAAGAACAGCAGCTGACTGGAGAATTGAACTTTTAAGTTGGATTTTCTACAAATGTATAACAGATTCAAACACCACATCTGCCCTGCTACACTTTGGTTGTACATTTCTATACAGACCCAACAGAAACATGTACTTAAAAAGTTGCATGAGCAAATTGAGCACAGATGTATAATTGCTACTGGCAGGAAACCAATGTCTTACATGACTCATCCAGAGGAAAAAAATTGAAAGAAAAAAACCTTGCAAACTGAAGCCAACTATAAGTACTTAATTTCTAGTTTGTGCAGGTGTTACTGTGGTTAAGGCGTAGAGCTTGCTTAAAATAAAAAAGAAAAGAGTTCAAAAACAAGTAAAAAACAAGGGCTTATTTTCTATAGTGTATTATGTGTGGTAGGCGAAGGGAAATTGCTTTTGTTACATAAATACCAGAAAAAAGTCAAGAAATGAAAAAGTCCTTTATCTTTAGTGCATGTAAAAGAATGTTGCGAGGAAAAATCATTTAAGATTCTCGCTTCAGTTGAAAATTGCTTAATGTCCATGATGAGTACAACAATGGTGTATGGTTAAGGTATAATTACCGCTCTTACATTTATCAAGTCTTGAAATTCTGGTGCATGTGAATGAGCATGCACAGAACTTACATAATTTTGTTTTGTTGAAATTAGGAGAAAAAAAATAAAACGAGACAAAATAATGTCTGTAATTTGTAGTGTGTGCACAGGTGTAATGACAGTTTAATGTCTGCATGTTATATTTTGTCAAAATTGAAAAGGTACACTTTCCATATTTGAAAATGTAAGACTCTATATATCTGACAAAGCTATATTACAAAATTAAGAGCGTAAAAATGACCAAATCCCTAAAAAAAAAAATAATAAATAGATAAAAAATGTTTCCCTCTGAAATGTACAGGAAGACAAAGCAAGTAATCAAGTGACTTACCAGCAATTTAGAAATAAGCTATGCAATATAGAACATCGAATCCCCATACAGTACTGGTTGAGCAATGTGCTTGAGTAGACACTTTCTATTTTTTAAGAGAACAATCCATTTTGTAGGAAAGTCCTAGGATATTCTACTTAAAGTAACTGCAAACTTCAAATTATATTCCTAACCACCTTCATAAATTTTAGTTCTTTGAATGCATATAAACTGGATTTTATTCCAATTTAAAATGTGCAGGAAACTAGATTTTAAAATTTACATTTGTGGTTACTTCTAAGTGGACCTCTTAGTACCAGGTGTTCTCCCAACATCAAATAATATGAATGCAGAAAACCAGATAATTAAATGCATGTGCACGTGAGAGTGGGTGTGCGTGAATGATTGTGTGCATGGGAATGGTCAATCATCAGATGATCGTGTGTATGCAACTGTACCAAAATATCCATACAAATGTGCATGCTTGTATTATAAGTATTGCTTTATTCCTGTTACATTCACTCACCATCAGTGACAAATCTAACCACCACAGGCTTCTCACTGCCCGCCACAAACCCAAACCCCAGCTGTGCGTCTCGGCTCAGGTGGACCTCTCTAGGCTGAGGAGGATCATTATAGAGCTCTGGGTTCTCGCGAGGATCCTGGCGACTGGTGACCTTGGAGATATGACTGAAAAAGTGTGAATTTGATTTAAATAGGTAGAAAACTGGTTAAAACAATATCATTAATTTTTTATCTTAAATATGAAATAGACATGATTATAGGTAAAAACTTCAGTAATATTCAGTAAATATAACCATCTTACAACATGCAATTTCTCAATCTTTATCCCTACAATTTTATCCCTACAATCATACCATTTATTCTATTCCTACTTCTATCCTAAATACTTTCCAGCTCCCCCTCCCTACTATTACAAAAATATGACTACAGGTGGTAGAGGCACTAGTCAACCTTAGTGGTCACTTAATACATAATACCTGACTGCAAAGGAAAACAAACAACTCAAGTTCAATACCTACTTATCTAGTAACAACTTTGAGAACTATATTATTGGAATTCCTATTGATTTTCAGAAATGGACAGTGGCTAGGCATGCCATGGGCAGTTTGATCAGAAACGCGCATCTGTGTGGGTGTTCGGTGTGTATTCGTGTGTAGCAAATCTGTATGCATGGCCGTGCCCACATAGCTGATGCATTTCTATAAAGGCATATACATGAACAGGCTAGTAATTTCTGTCTGTGTCTATGACTGGCTATTGATCGACTGCTATGTAGGTGTCAATCTCGTCTCTATCTCTTTGGCTTGGCGTCTAATGTGTTGTAGAACACCTGGATGTTTGAGCTGCTAACCACGGAAACAATGTCTGTATTGAGATCAATTCATGGAAAACCCACCAGAATACAGACTCTCTGCCAGTCTTATCAAGAGGACCTAGATCTAACATAAAAATACCATTAATCTAAGACAAAGAAAACAATAAAGTTCTACAAATGTTCATTGGTTTGGCAGAATGAACATATATCAGTTTAATAAATAAAAAAATCTGATATATTTTTAATCTGTGTTAAGAGCATTGAAGTTATCAGAAGAATGATACAACTTTGCTATGAGAATTGCCAAAAAAAATTTATATAACAATAAAAGAAACATGATTTTATTTAAATCAAGGTTTTGTGGTTCTTCTCAGTATTTTCCTACTTCACGTATACAGCCCGTGAATACCCTTGTTACTTGGCATGTGAGGAGTTAAAATGGACCCTGGCTTCAGGACCCCCACCTTGTATTTGGTTTACCCCTTTAGTTTGTAAATGATAACAAACATGAGGATTGTTGCACAGAAAAAGAAAACGATTACCTTGCAGTCAGGAGTCGTGCCATAAAAAGAGTTAACACACAACCTAGTTTGTCTTTCTAGATACACTGTTTGTTCTTTGTACAAATGTTTGTGCAAATTTCTTTTGCTTTGTCGCTCCTTTTTGAGTCTTCCTTTGTAAACCATACTAAAGGTAAAGCCTGTGTGGAATACTGGTTATGATATGTTATACTTTCATCCTAACCTTGCGCAGAGATATGTCAAAGAGCATGAGAATGCGAAAACAGTGACTATACTTATTAATCCACATAAACATCAACCAGATGCCATCGACCAGATTTACAAATAAATTCCAATACCAAAAATTTTATGCACAATGTTTTGTTTTCACAATGTTTGTGTTCAAAGGAAATTACTTTCCTCAATCATAGAAAAAAAAATAACTAAGACCATTCTTCAGAGACAGATGCAGACATTTTTGTTTCCATTTCAAAATTTTACTGTGATCAAGACCAGCCAACTGTTTCTGAAACTGTCATAAACTGGACTCATATCTGTTTGCTTACTTCTCCCAATACTTACTTAATGAAATATTTTTTCCCATCTTCATCTACCGCCTCCTCCCATCCATACGGTAACCCTGTGGTAGGATCCCAGTTTTCTGGAGGTGGGACCCATGTGGTAAACTTAGTACCATGACTGGAATTATAAAATACACATTATTAGTTGTGATATGGTAATGATATGATAGGATCCCAGTTTTCTGGAGGTGGGACCCATGTGGTAAACTTTGTACCATGACTGAAATCATAAAATACACATTATTAGTTGTGATATGGTAATGACATGATAAGATCCAAGCTTTCTTGAGGTGGGACCCATGTGGTAAACTTGGTACCATGACTGGAATTTATAAGATACACATTATTAGTTGTGATATGGTAACGATATGATAGGATCCAAGTTAAACTTGGTACCATGACTAAAATTATAAGATACACAACATAAAACATGGTATGGTAACTGTGCAGTAAGATCTCAGCTTTTTGGAGGTGGGACCCTGTGTAATAACCTTGGTACCATGACTGGAATATCAAGATACAAATGTAAAGCATGATATGGTTAACCATGTAGCAGGATTCCAGTTTTCGGGGGGGGGGGCTTTGTTAACTTGGTATCAGTGCCTTGAATGATAGAATTTAACACCTACACTTATGGAAGTAGGCCCCATATGAGTAGGTTGGTACTGTGTCTAGAATAGCCAATTAAACTATTATGTCAAAAGAGGTACTGATTTTTTAACCTAGCTTACTTCGTGGATAATAAGATCGATTAGGCAAGCTCAATTTGGACAGTGATGATGGAACACAATAAACACGCCAACATTATCTCTTGATCTATCATACCTGTCAATTAATTGCTATGTTGCCTGGGATAATGACAGATTGGTATATGAAGTACCTTAAAAGGTCTTTGCAATAACATGATGTTCAGAATTGTGACTGCACCCTGGTTATTAAACACCTGAATGTGGGATGTTGGCATCACATCTGTTACAAGCCATAAGATGATTTAATACCAAAGTCAGTTTATTTCAAGCAATACTGTATGCATATGAGAATTTCTTAATATACATATATATTTTTTTATGTATGTATGTATTGCACAGGGACAGTCACATAGCAGTTAGCCCAAGCAGGCTTGCTTCTTTTATTTTTACTTCTATTAGTGTACTAAGGTCTATACAGACAAGGGCCATCTAAGTTCACAGGCAAGACCACAATCAGATCAATCAACCCAGGAATTAAACATCTAAGGTGTGAAAGTGTCTCTTGGCAACCTGGCCCCCCTGCCAAAGCTTCCTTAATTTGCTTCTGACATTCAAATCTCTGAACAATCAACAAAATTTCCTAAGTTATGAGCAAATGCAACTTTCAATCTGAAGTAGCCCTCTCTTTCATGGGCCTTTAAAACTTATGCCCTGGCAAGTCCTCAAGTTGTCTATACACAGAGTAGGTTGTATCCCACTAGTTTAAATATTGAATCTAGCTTCAATGTTCACCTGTGCCACAAAACACCCGCGAGCCAATGGAGGGCTTAGCAAATATATAGTATATGTTATATAGTGAGGCAAAACTGATAATCCCTGTAACTGTTTAGCCATTTGAGGCTTATGGTTTGAAATCAACATCCAATATGCTTTAAATGGAGGACCACTATTCAGATTCAGACTTAATCAAACTTTTGAATATGAACTGCTTCCGATGAATGAAAGGAAACATTGCAATAACTGCTGATCACCATTTTGCATGATTTAGTACCTTATATAAAAAGCATACCATATTTTTTTTTTAATTTGGGATCTGGAATGAGCTTCAAGTTCAAAATGTTTTAGAGACTACATAACACATACGTATATCCAAAAGAAACCATCCATAGCCATAAGACCCTTGTGCCTACTCTTATGTCTACTAAGTTAAAATTCTAACAACTATAATTAAGCCATACAAGTAATTCAGTCTTGATGCCATTTGGCCCGTATTATTTGGTATCATTGTTACTCTCTCTGCTGTAAAGCAAATCAATATCTTGGCCATAGAAAGAAAGGAAATGAGGCAGTTACCCCCAACAAAGTGAATAAATGCAGGAGAAAAATTCCCTCTTACTTCTGGTTGCTTGTTAAACAAAATATGTGGAGCATTGTGCAAAATTTGACAAAAAAAAAGGTAGGCAAGGTAATGGGCCACTTGCTACTGATACAAGTGGAGGTCCCTCTCATTCTCTTGAATTCTCACATGAACAATGGGACAACAACTGACTTTTTCTAATATTTGTGTATTGGTATTTTTTTATTATTTACTAAGTATATGATGCCAATATGGAAAATGCACCATAACATTCAAAGAGTTCATTATCAGTCACTGCTGTTATGTATTATCAAAAATGTACATTCTGACTGTAGCTGGCAGAGTTGGAACTGCTGCTGATGTTTACAGAAGTCTCACAATTAAATGTATAGTTAGTATAATATTAGCCAGATTGTGAGTAATATGTCCACCAAATATACATTTTATCATATTTTCACTACCCAACTTTGACCATTTTTTTTCTTTAATTTTAAAATTTTGGTCACCATCTTCTTCCAGTCAAGTCGGTCAATTCCACAAACTGCGACTCCTGTGCCTGTCACTGTATCAAAGAAATCTCACACAGAAAAAAAAAACTGAATAAAAATTTTAAATCATAACTAATCAGTTCCATAAAGGATTGGGATGAGTTTAGAAATAATACAGAGACGTTATGATATATTATATACAGGCTACTTACGCTGAGGAGAGACTACTGGACCTTCTCACTTTCCCTGTCCTGAAGAGAGCAGGACTGCTGGTGGTCCGTTTCAGTTTAAGACTGCCAAATTTCAGGCCACCAAACATGATCAGTTACATCTTTCTACACAGATAATCCAGCTTTCTTCACAACTGATGCTCAAGTGGATTAAAATCCTTGAAATACACGGGTGTACAATCTTTCTGTGCTGTCCCAAGAATAAATCTCTGGTCAAACTGTAAATTCTATAATGGCTACATATATTTCATGAACTACTCATCACTGTGAGTGATAGGCCTTTCAAATATGTCAAGTCTGCAATGAAGAACCATTCAGGCGCTGCTACATCTATCCACTGTAGTACAAACCCAGAACACAAGATAAGCCCTGTAATCCATCATTGCTGCAAAATGTTTGAATAAATCCCATTTCACATGACACAGAGCTCTTATTTTTATCTGATGCAGTAATGGATATTTTTTATAACAATAATATAATATCAAGCTATTTCAAAAAATACATCAGATAGACTGTTATTTCCACATCAGTTCCATTAAAAGGCATTCCCATTAATCTGGTGAAAGCTACCATCAGTACAAAAGATCAAGTATTCAAAGTTTTAGTAGGTTCCATAAAGCATTAAAAAGTGATAATCTCAGATCTACAGTTCCCAGAAAACACACAGTGAATATCACTTATGTGCTAGCAATAACAAGTTACCTAGGGCTGATCATCATTTCTATCAGCAATGCTTGTAGTTTCCTCAAAGAAAAATAAAAGTTCAAAGGAATGTCAGCTTCCTTAAAACTAAATTTCCCCCTCTACCATGAGATGTGTGCAAGGCTTTGCCTAGAATACCCTGAAGATATAGAAGCAATCCATCAACATCAGTTAACTGGCCGCAAATGGATTTCCTAACTACTTTCCAATTTTCGGTCTTATCAAACAGCTTTGATTATTAAGTGCCTCAGTTGCACAACTTCACCCTGGAGCCTGCTAGAAATTCCTCCATGCCTAATTAATCTGCTGTTTAAATCCCTGTGAAAATGCCCAGCCTGTTCAACATTCCGTGCCAAACTCCCAGTTTCTTCTCCATCTTGGATATTGAATTGGTCCTAGCTAGCAAGTTGTGTGGTACAAGATCAATAAGTTGACTAAGTTCCACTATCCCTTTTGCTCACGATTGGAGGTCAGACAATTAAAATAACGGGCTATGCATAATTAACAGTCAAAAAATCCATAGTCGTTTTACACTGCGTAGCCCCCAATTCGATTCCTCCCTCTCATATGTGCACCATTTATATTGTGAATGGTACTGAGAAATGCATATCGAATGTGCATAAACCCATTGTTACGAGAGTCTCTTTACATTTACCTTTAACGGTCACCCATTGAGGGGAGAAATACAAACAACATCTAAATGACCGGCATTTGCCTAACATATCAAATTTCGCACCTGAGATCAGCTATTTAAAACTTTTCAAAATATTCTTAAAAATTAGTCTTTTCTTGCATCCCTATGCTCTCACATGTTTGTGTACCTTGCTAAACCGAGGTTAATTAAAATATAAAATAACAATTTAACTCAGTGATCCAATTTTTCTTATCAAATCTTTTACAATGAGAAAGCAATTTTATATAATGTTATTCTAAGTGAGTCAATAATCAACAACTGGCTTTCACTCCAGAGTTACAACCTAGAGTTAACACACTTTAACGGCCTATTGCTTCTTAAGCCTAATGGAATTCTGGAAGATAACATCCAACAGACTGGAACATTTGAGAACATCTGGTACCCTACTAATACTTAACTGAGGAAAATAATTTTTTATCTCCACAAGTTTATCTCATCTGACAAACTACATTAACCTAATATTTTCCCATCTATTTTATTCTTTCTATTTTCTTTTTTATATTTAATATCTAAATTACATCTTTCTTTAAAAATATTTCTAGTCTAATTAACCTTTCTTTAGAAAAGATAATAAGAAAAGATATTATTTATGGACTGATGCCTCAATAATGAAGTGCCAACAGTGGCTCCCTCCTGTGACAAAAAATAGAAATAATTTGTGAACCCCCCAATGTCCTATTTAATACTAATAGCTGTCAATACTGTGCAAAAACATCTTGATAGTAAAATTGATTTTGAAAGAGGTCTTCCAAGCATAGGTGAATCCTCACTGGAAGAGGGGGTGAGCTTTCCAAATGCCAATCAGCTAAACACCTGGAGCTACTATTTTAAACCAATCTCCTCACTTTCATATATACTGAATGATTTTGCAAAATTAAAAAAAATCTTACCTCCAAATTATATTTTCTTGCATGACTGTAACTTTTCTGGTTCTAAATCCCTCCCAAATCTCTGTTCTCTTTCTACTTCACAACAGTCCCCCTACCCTGATAATAATGATTTGCTACTTGCTGATAATTTTTTCTATTACATAAAATTACACAAAGAATGATGCCTTAATTTGTTTACCACGGTTCTATTTTTTGTATATTGAAAATATAGCATCATTTTACATCATCAAACAGACATGTAATCTAAACAACATATGGCATTTTATTTGGGAAGTTTAAACAACCAACCACAATATCACTATATATATAACTTATGGATGACAACTGGAACTACATTGTAGTTACATAATCAGAGGAGTAAAAAACAAAATGAAGATTACAAAACTAAGTGTAGTGTAGGAATGCTCAACTATATCACAGTACTTTTGCTATGCGTACATGCACAGAAATATGATATTATACCATAAACAAAAAATTATTTCTACTCATTAGGGAATCAAGCAGCAGTGTGTGTGTGTATGCATGTGCGAATGTGTGCATGCGTGCACATGCAGTGCATCCAATGCATACATCATTCAACACTTGTAAACTCACCAAGTCACCAAGTTCCTCTCTCCATGGTAGGTGTATCTTCCTGCCTGTTTTGGTGATTTTCGTCTATCTTTTACCACATAATATTTATACATCTTTTGTTAAAGCCCACAAATGATGGCACAGGAAGAGCAGACTTTCACATTTCACAATGAATGCCTAGTCATGATTGTTGTCCAGTACCCTGTTGTTTTTGATTTATAGTTCTCACAGCATTCTATAAATTTATTTGTAAAACTGACACTGTCTCAAAGTTCAAATATCCATAAGATATCTACTTCAAGGACATCATTTAACAGTTGCCTTCATTTCAACACAGCTTGCGGCAGTCAGTGGCAGTCAAAAAGTATTCGTGAAAAAATGCAGACAAATCTATACAAAGTGCATAAGATGTGAATTGCCAAAGACAATAACAATCAGAAGTGAAACTATAAAAGGCTATATCCTGTTAAAGAATGATCCCAAAGGTTGCTGTACTAGTATTCTGTTTTAACCATAAATCTAATAATCCAGATTTCAATAAACAAAACAGTGAACGTTTTGATGAGGGTTTTGTTTTGAAATAATAGTCACCTAAAGAGAACTATCAATCATTAAGTGTTTCCACCAATGGCTCCCAAAGTTGCACTACAGTAAGCATAGCCAAAACTCCTTCCCTTTGCAGTTTAAAATATTGCAGCAGCTTATAAGCATACTGGCTTTAAACACAAATCTTGCTAATTTTGTCCAAGTCCAAGCTCTCTAAATCCTTCAGATGAACTGTTTCCAAGAGTAATATGAAACCCCAAAGCTTTTTTTCTTGGCCTTCAGGATCCAAATATCCTTTTAAAATGATCAAAACCTTATAAATTTTGCACAGTCCTTATGGCTTATACATTCACAGTGAATGAAACCATCAATCTCAGTGACAAGGTTGACACAGCATCCATTTCTTAGCATAAAAACCTTTTAGTGTAATGACATCTCTCACTTTTTGCACATTCTAAAAAAGGCAGCGACATTCAGGTGGTCAAATTGATAAGCATCACAGAAAAAGCTGACAATAAAAGAAAATCAGTCTAGCAACCACCTGTCACCCTTTCCTCAGAAATGTCTCCTGTGTGATAATCTTGTGGAAGATGAGGCGTCATTAAATTAAAAAAAAAAAAAAAAACTGGAACCAATTATTTTATAACTCCTCTTTACATGCAGTTCTTTTTCAAGCTATCCTAAGCCCTATATTCACAAGCCTTATTTTTGAAAATCAATTCCACTTTTGTTTCCATCCTCAAGATAAGACCATGATAAACATTATATCTAGGCACTTTGAGAGCTGGAGAAAATTGGCAGTCCTGGCTGAAGCACACATATCTCAACATACACATAAAATATACATATAATATATGCATGACTAGTATTGTGCCTTACTCTAAGACAACAGCTTGTCCGCTGCATATATGATTATAATCCGGCCGCTGACAGGCTGTTCTACATGACAACTTAATTTTTGGTCTCATACCGAGGTGTGTTAATCACAGCTTTACCATCTGTTCTTACCTCTCCCTCTAAAATGTCTGATGTCACATTTCTGATTAATTTAAGTACTGAAAT
The DNA here is from genome assembly GCF_001039355.2 of Lingula anatina. Next base: position 708,811 of record NW_019775513.1, read on the forward strand.
TACAACACAGGAGCCACTAATTGGTGCAATTAATAAGATTAGATTAGATGTACTGTGTGATTAAAAGCCTCCCCCCCCCCCTTGCATCTGGGCTTGCTAAGGTTGTTGACCTTATGATTAGACTGAAAGTAAAGAAGAATAAAGAATATAGGTCTGCAAGACATATGAAGCCAAAGAATATTTAGATGCGCCCTCCACCCCTTCTTAACAAACAGGAACTCCAAACAGAGGGCAGCTGAGAAAGAGTCCCAAGACTTAGAAATCCAGAGAGGCAGATTCCATAATCCTAACCCTCTACCAAACGAAAAAAAAAAAAAAGTAAAAAGACTGTGCAGGCAGTGAGGAGAATATAGTCCACTTCCTGTTATAATAAGCCCAGTATGAAAAAAACATCAGGAGAACTTAAACCAGCAGATAGATCAAAACACAAGCTTTACAGATCAACCAATAAACAGTCATGGAAACCATAACACAATAAAAACTGTGTCCCACTACATGTCCCACTAATGACCAACCTAGAAAGACCAGGCATTATCTACCAAACACCACCTAGAGTAACTAATGAAAATATGCCAGCTAACTAAAGTGTAATAGTGTATTTTCAAGGCCCTTTGAAAGAAATATATTTACAGGTATACCGAGTATTAATATTTGCCCCTTTGTAAACACTTCATGTCTCACAGTTATCAGTTTTGAATATAGACTATATGTTGTATAATTTAATTTATATAAAAGTATATGCACCAAATATCAATTTATGACTGTATTCTTCATGTTGTCATAAAAATGTTCTCATAAAAATGCACCAGAACTAATACAGATTATTATTATTATTACATATAAAAGTATTCTAGTTTAAAAAGATTGACAATGTGTTACTGTATGGATCTTTTCAACTTCTGGCGGACAAATAATTCCAGTCAATCTGTATGTATTATTTAAGGCAATGTTGTTAATGCACCACCTGATCATAATTAACACCCTTTGTATACTACTGACATCTAGTGGCAAAACTTAACCTCAAGTGTTGACAGTGGATGGTTTTTCTTTTCTCTTCTTCACCTCAATGATTCAGTAGTTAAAGTACCCATAAAGTACCAGATTTAATACAATAAATTATAAAGATAATAAATAGTTGATATTTAAATGCCTAAAACACACTGCACCTGCAGCAAATTATAACAGACAGCCTAGTTTGTCATCAAAATTAGGCCTGCAAATAAAAATGTTCAGGTATGGGGAGAAATAATCATCAGGAATATATTATCTTTATAATAGGCCAGTGTTGGCTTCATTACATCTCCCAGTAACCTCCTGAGGTCCTACCTACCCACCTGAATAGACCACCTCAGGTAACTGGGGAGGGTGTGGGGAGGGGGTGGGGTGGGTGGGGTGGGGTGCCACATTTAAGACTGGGTTCCCATGCCTAGATCGATCCATCTGGATCGGTATAACTCTCTGGGAAGTCTCACTAAATTGCTATCAACTTAACCGGCTGAAATGTCTGTCATGCCTACCGAATCAGCTAAAGGGTAAAGATAATTACCCCCTTACAGCTTTACTAGGCGTGACAGACAATTAGGCCGGGTAGGTTGATAGCAATTTAGTGAGACTCTCCAGAGAGATAGATCGATCCAAATACCTGTGGGAATGGTCCCTATGTATCTGTTTTCATAAGAAGAATAACTAAAACATTTCTGATGAAACTGATCTGAACATGGTCCACCATGATATGGTTCTATTTCTGTGCTTGCATTAAAGAACTGGAAACGAAAGAACAAAATAATGAATGTTGGTGTTTCACTTAACACCATTTTTTTTAGTTTACTTTGAACCTAGATAAATCAGTAGTAGTCCATTTGAATGACATAATGTTCTCCTCTTATAAAAATAAAGAAACAGCTAATATTTTAGACCAACAGTTTTATCTCAATAAACTCAGTAACCTGTTGTGGGTTTATGCTCAAATAAAAAAGTCAAGGCTACAGACTTTAGTCTTAAAGCAAAGACTAACTTCTGGTCTCACAGTGGCCACAAAATATACATCCAACCTTATACACAAAAGGTTTCCCCGTTACCAGCACAATCCCTCAGTGTCTTCAGGAACCTGTTGCATGGCCTCATGCAAGCCCGATGCACCGTCATCCTGAACTTTGCATGTCCCCACACTATCTGTGTTAACCTATTGTAAGAAGACTTCAAAGAGAACAAGGGTGCCTTTTGTCTTCAATAAAGCTCTCTGTTAGAACACCTTGTTTTCCCAAGTGTTGTAAAATAACATGCAACACTACAGTCCCTTAGCCATTATAAACCCACGAGGTAACCTAGCAGGATGAATATTTCAGTGCTTAGATGTTATACACAAGATAGCATTCAACTGACAAGATTTCCATGATGATAAAATTATTAATGATTTTTTACGACCTTCAAATACATGTCTTAACTTTCAGTCTATGATTTCCAATTTAATGATCTAGCACACAATATTTCCTCTGTATTTTGGACAATGGGCCACATGCGGATGCCTGAAATGAGACAAGAGCGGTGGCAGAAGCACTTTAAGGCCCATCCATATCTGCTCTACCTTAAACAGGCAGTGGGAAGGGGGGGGTAAGCCAAACATTTCAGGATCAGAGGGGGTTAGACAGTCAAACAACCTAGGGATAAGACTTATTCCCTTAGGTGAACCCCTCATACTTAAACCACCTCCTAAGAGAGTAAATGAACACTATATAAAGACATTCCAGGTGTAATGAGAATAAACCTGTAGTCACATTTAAGTGAAAAGAGACAGATATCACTATAAAGGGCGATGGGAAACTGAGAGCACCTGCAGAACACAGACTTGTTTTTTTTAAAAAATCCTCTTATACCTCTGGGGAAATCTGAGCAGCCTTTCTGTCTTCTAGACTGACGTTAATTGGTCTTATCTGTCAGAGAGTTTGAAGAAGGAAAACTATACTTCATCAGACCAAATAGTGTATCTGGCTCTGGTAGGAGCAATCCAAGATAGCACTGTATAATGAAGACTGCAGCCCTCCCTGCACCTCTGTCTGTTAAAGCAATTTAATACATATATATATACAGGACATCCTGAAGAGCTTAGATTAAAACAATAATGCACATGTGAATTTGCCTGTTTGTGCATTGCTGAATATATTTGGGCAATTTGTAAATATGTCTATCATCAAAATTACAAGATTAACAAAATTACAAAATTAGATCGGTGGTGAAAGAATAATGATTACAATGGTAATATATACTATATAGTGCTGCCAATGTTACGATTTTCGAGATATTTGTTCATCATAACATTTAAGTAATTTATAACCACAGAATAACACATGGAAACAAATATAATTAATGACCAAAATTGTCTAGAATGCACCAAATGTAAATTTTGCATGATTCTTTGTTTGTGTATTGGGAAAACAGGCACAGTTGTCAATGGAATGAGTTATATATAGGCAATAATTAGTTCTGACTTTCAATAACAATTCATTTTAACTGCAACCACATGAGCACTGCATTCCACACCTTCAGCAACGACAGACAAATGGAAAACCATTCTGTTAGCTCCAAGAAGCCTTAACAGAGCTCTCTTATAAATGTCTTTAAGTACAACTATTTAAAATAAGACCATGTATGATGCAATGAAGTTATGAAATACTGATAAGTATACAAAAAGGGAGAGAGATACAATATCGTACAATCTTTTACTACCAAAAATGCTACAGGTGACCAGGGACACATGTACTTCTTTGTATAAGACTGTTAGAACATTGACCAAGTAAAGAATGATCAATTCTATAAAAAGAGAATCTCATCAAATAACATCACTAGTGTAAATTATTGCCACTGATTTGAAAAAAAAAGTCATCTCCTTTGTCCTGAAAGTGGAATTGATTTTTTTCCTTGTGACGTGTAGTATGATGAAAGACTGATTGAGGAAAAGATTGAAGCAACCCTAGAAAAGCAATCACACCGTATTAAGGTAAGTTGCAGTTATATCTCTTCCATCTTTGAAGGTAATTTTTCAATCAAAATACTACCAGTAAAAAGGAGACGTTGATTGTTTTCTTCTTATGATGTGACATTATTTGAAAAGGTGGGCTCTGAGATTAGGGAGAGACTGAAAAATGTGAACGACTACGTATACGTAATTAAATTCCCATCCTCTCCCCCCCCCCCCACTCCCTCCAGCCACAACTTAACCCTGACAGTGTTTTTACTGCAGCTATAAGGCTGTATTCCCAGAGCTTTTAGATCGATCTATCCCCGCGGGGAGTCTCACTAGATTACTGTCAGATAATCCGGCTTAAATGTCCGTCCCGCCTACTACAAGCTGTAAGGGGGTAATTAACTTTCGTGTCCGCTCGGCTGACAGCTATTAAGCGTGAACCCCCAGGGAGTTAGGTCGATCTAAAGTAGATCGATCTAATCTCTGGAAATGGGGTCTAAGACACACTAGCATAAAACAGCTCCTCAAGCAAGTCTGACTTTCTTATACTATTGAATCAAATTTCTTACAGGCAGGCAGACTCATCAATTTGCTAACTTATGAGCAAAGATATCAGCTGCAAAAGTAAAATTCAATTAATGACCTAAGGTCAATGTGTTATGATATGATTCCAAAACAACTGCCTGAAGCTAAATCTATGAGACGCGAATTATTGGGAACAAGTAAATCAACTTTTTTCAATTTTTCTCCTTTCATTCTTCTCATCACCTAGGACGCAATGACCTAATCAGACATTCACCTATAAGATAACTAGACTGAATATTCAGTCAGAGTCCAAAATAAGTCTTAACCAGAGAAAAAATAAAAGGCCTTTGAAACTAAATTTAATCTTATGAATACCAACATATCATATCATATCATCATCCATATCTTTGCTAATTACGTTATACACTTATAATGCAGGGGCGGATTTAGGCCGTCTTCTGGGTCTTCCAGAAGACGGTCAGATTTTCAAGTTTACATTAAAAGGTATCTTTTTTTTCTGTTGGAAGACGGTCAAAATTGGAAGATAGATCAATAAAGATAATTTGGAAGACTGTCAGAAAATAGCTCTGGATCCGCTCCTGTAATGTTTTCTCAAAAGATGTCAATTGTTTAGATTTTGGAATCCATATCTCTTTACAGTATAAACAAAGAACAAAAAAAAATTTTTTTTGATCTGTCTGACTTCAGCAAGTGTTCTTCAAGATGCCTGGGGACACTGCACTACTGATTAAATATGGAGGAGCATGCCTCAGCATGAGGTGAATTTCAATTGTAAAAGAGAAAGTAAGCCAGACGATGATGGCACTGATATGTTTTCAGGATAACTGTGTAGTTTACTGAAAACCACAGCTGTCAACTGATGTGGCCAAAATATGAGAGTAAAAATTGTATTCAAATTAAAAGTTTTATCACTGTAGAGCTAGATTTTTTAAAATGATTATCTCTATTGAAAGTTCTGAAACCTATGCACACACAATAAATTAGACTGCTGCCTCTCTATTACATCTGTACATGACATGTTTTGTCAGTAAAGTCCCATAAAGATTCTTCTGTTTTGACAAAACTACTGAGAGCAAGTATACTACACAGCTTGAGAAGTGCAACCTCTCACAGCGTTAGGCCGCATTTTAGATCAAACCGAGATTGCTTCATTTAGCACATGTTATCTCAAAAGATTACAATTTTTACCAAAAGAAAAACACATCACCATTGTTTAATCCATAGCAAATTTAATTAGCTAAGTCATGTCCACAAGACGGGGTTCTTAGGGTTAGAAATTACTATCAGTTTGGTAGGCAGTTATTAAGATAAACAGGTACAACTGGACAAAAAAAGCACCTTTATAAACAAAACAAAACAAACAAGGCAGCAAAGCTGTCAAATGTACNCTAATCTCTGGAAATGGGGTCTAAGACACACTAGCATAAAACAGCTCCTCAAGCAAGTCTGACTTTCTTATACTGTTGAATCAAATTTCTTACAGGCAGGCAGACTCATCAATTTGCTAACTTATGAGCAAAGATATCAGCTGCAAAAGTAAAATTTGATTAATGACCTAAGGTCAATGTGTTCTGATATGATTCCAAAACAAGTGCCTGAAGCTAAATCTATGAGACACGAATTATTGGGAACAAGTAAATCAACTTTTTTCAATTTTTCGTCTTTCATTCTTCTCATCACCCAGGACCCAATGACCTAATCAGACATTCGCCTTTGAGATAAGTAGACTGAATATTCAGTCAGAGTCCAAAATAAGTCTTAACCAGAGAAAAAATAAAAGGGCTTTGAAACTAAATTTAATCTTATGAATACCATCATATCATATCATATCATCATCCATATCTTTGCAAATTACGTTATAAACTTATAATGTTTTCTCAAAAGATGTCAATTGTTTATATTTAGGAATCCATATCTCTTGGCTTTATAGTCAATGGATTATCTTGATTTATATAAACAAAGAACAAAAAAAAAAAATAATAATAATTTTGATCTGTCTGACTTCAGCAAGTGTTCTTCAAGATGCCTGGGGACACTGCACTACTGATTAAATATGGAGGAGCATGCCTCAGCATGAGGTGAATTTCAATTGTAAAAGAGAAAGTAAGCCAGGCGATGATGGCATTGATATGTTTTCAGGATAACTGTGTAGTATACTGAAAACCACAGCTGTCAACTGATGTGGCCAAAATATGAGAGTAAAAATTGTATTTAAATTAAAAGTTTTATCACTGTAGAGCTAGATTTTTAAAATGATTATCTCTACTGAAAGTTCTGAAACCCATGCACACACAATAAATTAGACTGCTGCCTCTCTATTACATCTGTACATGACATGTTTTGTCAGTAAAGTTCCATAAAGATTCTTCTGTTTTGACAAAACTACTGAGAGCAAGTATACTACACAGCTTGAGAAGTGCAACCTCTCACAGCGTTAGGCCGCATTTTAGATCAAACCGAGACTGCTTCATTTAGCACGTTATCTCAAAACATTAAATTTTTACCAAAAGAAAAACACATCACCATTGTTTAATCCATAGCAAACGTAGTTAGCTAAGTCATGTGCTATAAAACTGGGTTCTTAGGGTTAGAAATTACTATCAGTTTGGTAAGCAGTTCTTAAGATAAACAGGTACAACTGGACAAGAAAAGCACCTTTATAAGCAAAACAAAACAAATCCTTAAAGCATCTAGCCAAAGAATCCATTACATTATTAACTGAAAGTTTTGTAGTGTTGCCAAGGAGAAGCCATGCCGTCCGTAAATGTCCTTATACTTTTTTCTTTTATTAACGAAGGAATCTATTCAAAGGAAGAGTATACAAGTACTGGAATTAGGGTGTGAAAACATACAGTTCATAAATTTCTGTGGTGTCCTCAACAGTGTTAGAAATTAAGGCTGGACCGTCTGCCCGGGGCTGACAACTTTCAGAACGGGCTGAGAAGTTTTCCCACCCGGCAGACATTCAGTCCAGCTACTTTTCAAGATGTCTGGACTTTCGGTCCAGCAACTAATTTTCGTAAGAGGCAAACACTGGTCCTCAACAATTCTAAGGTGGCAAATTAAAGTACCAGTACACAAAATTGAAATAATGAAAAAAAAAAGTGTCCTTCTGTCTATGACAATGGCAGGTGTTTTATGCTGGAAGTTTTGTCACCTGGTTTGACTGGGCAGCAAGGTCACACAGGAGATAACTAGATAATGTCCCATTAACAGAACTAAAACCTCCACGCCCAGGACATTAGATACGCTTCCTATCCTGTACTGCTACACCTCACTTTTATATTATTTACTAATGTTTTTCCTCTTCTTTACATAATCAAAAAAAGATAGAGAAAAGAATAGAAAAAAATGATCACAAGCAATTAAGATTCCACAAATATAACTTAATACTCAATCTCAAACAATAATGATAATAAAATTAAGTGACATTATAGTAGCATATCATTTTGTAGAGATTCAATTACAATTTCAAGCTGCAAAACTTCAAATTCAATAAAATCATTTCAGCAAATTTTGTAGGAATGAGATGCCTCTAGCCAGAAATTTCAAAGAGTGTGTGTGTGTGTGTGTGTGTGTGTGTGTGTGTGTGTGTGTGGGGTGGGGGGGGGGGGGCTTTTTACTGCAAAGCCTAGAACTCAGAAAAGTGCTTTAGCACTTGCATAGAAAGTAATCCAATTTTGATTCTGAGTGGACCTTTTCCTAGTCAAGAGTTAAGTCTGTTCAAACTAGGTTAACCAGCCTAAAGGGCTGCTACTGCATCCAATCTTTATCTAACAAAATCTTAATTTAATTACAAAACAATCAGATTGGTAATATTTAAAGTGGAGACACTGCATAACCTGCATCAAAACAAACAAAATCAATAATACAGTGCAATAATTTTCACATCAAAATATATTTGTTTTATATTCAATCATGATCAGCAACATGGAGTTGCTTTCATCTAGATATGCACGTGTATGGAAGTGAAAGGTATTCATGAAAGAAAAACACACTAGGACAGGTATTCAATTAATTCAGAAAAATAAACATAGAAACAAAGTTTAAACTTTTGTCCCCTTCAAAAACATACTGAATATATGTTTCTGTGTTTGTTTGTGTTTCATCTTTCAAAAGTGGGTTAAGATTTCCCAAAAGTAGATCAATAAATTATGAGTACATCAAACAACTCTCTATAAATGCTTTCAAACTTTAACAAATAGGCTGACTGACTTAACTTTCTCCCTCTTTGTTTCACTCTCTTACTCTCATCAAAATATCCCTTCATTCAGAAAATTTCACTAACCTTAAAAGACTACTCCATTTGAGATTTTCTCTATGATATAAATTCATATTGCCAATTTCCAACTTCTCAGGTGGGAAGGGACGCCTGTTATTGGTTAACTTCATACAATTTTCTCAATCAAAATATAGATGAAAGCTGAAGATATGTAAACTGGAACTGACAGTTCTTCCCTGGAATCCCATAGCTTGCCCTTGATGAACATGCTACAGCCATGCTGAGAACAGTTTTAAAAGTAAAATGTTCCTGGTCAAAAACACAGCACAAGAAGTCGACAAAAATTAGTTCTCCAGGCATTTTAATGGCTGAGAAACTGCGCCTACAGTGTGGAGAGTAACAAATCGCCAACTACAAAGGGATTGTGTCTTAAACTACAGTAATCATTCACATGTTTCCAGCAGCTTACTTTTTTTAAAACTCCACACTTTCACACCTTTTTTATTTTTAGTCACTCACAGTAACACACTAAAATTATCCCTGCTAATTACTCTTAACCTGAAAAAGTTCCGTTTCTAACAGATATTACAAATGAAAATAACACTTTTCTGGGAAAATAGGATGCAATTTTGTCCAAATTTTATTAGTAATTACGGTACCCCTTAAGTGGGATTATAACTTTCAACTATTTAACCATTATGTAAATGGCAATGGGCATCCCTGCTGAACTTAGTTGTGATGGTAGAACCACAGGAACTTTAAGTGTGATTTGAAAGGTATAACATGCCCTAAATACATTTTTAGAGTCTGTACATGTGATCCTAAGTATGTCTGTATGTCTGCTGTCATCATAATGTCTTATTAAGTCATAATCATATGCTACCTGTGTTGTTTATTCAGGTTTCAGATAGACAAATTCAAATTAAGCCTATAAGACATCCCCAGCACTCACTGTAATCCAAACTAGAATCTGCACAGTACATGCCAGACACATTTTTTCTTATGCAGCCTCATTAAAAGTTTTTGATTCCTAATGCATGGACGCTTCTTCCATTTATTTCCACACAGAAGATGTAATATTTAAAGTAAATTAAACCAAAACAACTTCTGTTTATCTGAGCCATAAGTGTCTACAGGACTCAGAGAAAGACCATTAGAAGTTAACTTTCCAAGTGATTGTGCACAGAGAAGTCAATAATTGATGGCTAATATCTAGATCTGAAACAAGAAATCCTAATGATCTGAATATTTCACCACCTTGGTTATTAACACATAAGACAATCAAATAAATCATCGACCTCAGAGCCTTTCTTCCTAATATATTTCTAAGACAGACAATCTCCTTCTAGTCCTTGAGCTGCCTTCTTCTTTCTGAAATATATATCATTTTATCTTGGTGGTGACTTGAAAAGATGTCAAAGACAATGTAATTACCAGGTTAATCAATCAATCGATGAATTTATCCCATTATACAGATAGAATAAGTGGTTTTAATCCTTGGAGCTGGCCTGGATGGCTACAAGATGCTGAGAACTGGAATACTCCACTCAATGCACAAACACAATAACAACGTTATTTTTTTTTCGGAGTCAAGATATGGAAAAAGACTCTTAATGGAAGTAATAATCAATGAAAATGGCAAATCCTTCAGTCCATCTGGCTTCCATGAATGTGTTTTATCAATGGGAGCAAATTCCCGAGACCCTTACTCTAGCTGACATTAGGGAAGATTAAGCAAACAGTTCCTGGTAATGATGATCAGAAAAAACAGTTGGGTGCACAAGTTACAGGTGGAGGAATTGAAAACATATGTACAAACAATAAAATGCTAAAAAAAAATTCCTGGTCTTTAATCAAAGTTACTATACAGAAAGAGGTCTTTTGGCCTGACAACAAGAAATTTTTCATAAATTTATTCCACAACAGATCCTAAAAAACTCAAATTTGTAATTGCTTCTACTTAACCAACTCTTTAGAGATACATTGTAGTTTACTGAATAAGTATATTTCAATTCCAAACATAAATATCTATTGTCATTGTAATGTGTTATTAAACCATCATATTGTACAGAGGTTGTTCATATTGGTTTCAGACAGACCAAAACTAAGTCAAATTTAACGATGTTGGCAGGACTTACTGTTATCAAGACAGAGTTTATAAATACATCCAGCAATATACCATACACAAATTGCTCTATTATTCAAGAGGTAAATATACCACCATACAAGTAGTTTTGGTTTACTGAAAAATACCTAAATTTATCTCCTTACTTGATATAATAGATCCTCCCATCACTGTTCAACTTTGCCGCCCAGTCTGCTGGCAGACGACTGTTGATTGCCGCCAGGACAGTTGCTCCTCCATGGGCAGCCATCACCCCTCAGTGTCATTTTGACAGTCTCTGGATGCGCTGGACCTCCATTTGGACCCCTGAGAAGAATAGCAGTACTGTAACCTCAGCTGTCTGTGCAGGGTAATTCGTCTATTGGCCCACAATCAACCTGAAATAATAAGATGCACAATTCAGGGTAATGAATCATCACCTACTTCTCCTGGTCTATCAGCCAGACTACAAATCCCTTGCAGATTCTCAAACAAACTGGATATCCCAGCTCTTTTAATGGCTACACATCCCAGCAGCAGAGGACTTGTTTTCAACTGGAAATCGCACAAAGTTCAACACCAGATGACCAAACCTGATTGACCATCAATTTACTGACTTGTCTCTTTTTATCTGGGTATCTGCTTTTATCTGATCATCTGCTGGAAAACAAGCCCAATATTTCCAAGTCTTCCTCTGAACATAATTGTTTTTTTCCCCTGTTCCTTGCTATAATCTTAAACCTGTAAAATCCCCTTCAGTCATGAGGTTCAACTGACTAATTCTGGTCAATTTTATCCTTATTACTGTCAGCAACAAGCAAAAACAACTTCTTACATTAACCCTGTGTAGCGGGTTTGTTGTCTGCTAACCTGGGAAATATTAAGTGAAGATTTGCCAGTAGACACGAGAGCAGCACAAGTGAGCACAGTAATCCAGTGGGGCATTCTACGATCAATATGCCTGACAAATCCCATTTTCAAAAAAATAAGTTTTAAAAACAATTTCTGAACTGCATGTAAGACACAGTGGACCTATGTTTTGATTGTATTCTACAAATCTTAGGCCTGGCTTTGTGTGGTGGTTAGGGTTGACACTATCAAAACAGCACTGAGGTGGCCATCTCTACGGGCTAGGAAAGTTTCCTCGTCCGCTTTTCCTACCAATCCTCTTCTCAGGGTCAAAAGATGATGTAATTTGCTGTACAAATTATTTCGTATCCTGTTCCAGATATCTGTAAAAAATTAGGACTTGGGTTTCGGAGGCGCGTTAGTATGTAAACAGGTGTACTGGTCAATTATGAAGTCGGGTTCCAGTCAGAGGAAAAGACTGTAGTTCACCAACCTAAAATCTGAGACCAAAAATGGATTGTATCCCTATGAGAATGCAGTAGACAGTCTGGGGATGCATTCCGTGCAGTTTTAGCTTTAATAATTTTCAAAAAGTAGATGCTTGATAACAGACATGTACTAGATAATCTCCACATTTTTATAACCAAAGATAAGCCTAAATGTGACATTCAAGTATACATTTGAAGTTATAAATTCTCAAATCAGGATTGTTGGATCCAACATATACAGAAGGGTGTTTGGGCAGCAAATGAGGACGTCCTCATCTGCAATATATGATTGAGGTATAGTATGAGTTAAAAGATGACCAAACTCTGTCTTCAGTCACCAAACACTGCATAAATAATTGGGTCAATTATCTGTGATCTTTTATAGGCTAAAAACCTACTGCTGGATTAAACGATTTATCTGAATCAAAATTAAATGAGTAATGAGGCATGTTCTAGATTACCTAGATCATGTGTCTGTCTTACAGGCACAGTTAATTACTGTATATTGATATGTAATTAGTTTCTCCACAAAAGATGCCACCACATTGCAGAGCTTTTTTGTTGTTGTTGTTGTCAATATGCCACCACACTGCAGGGCTTTTTTTATTTTTCGGAAACATATTGGCAAGAATTTCTGCAAAACTAGTGAAAATAGCAAATATAGTCTGTCTGTAACTCCTTATTCATTAACCATAAACTTATTCATCAGTCTACCTGTGTGCCACTGACTGATTATAAATGTCATTTCATTACCTGATTTATTTTTCTCAAGATAACTTTTCATAAAGGCCAAATTGTTATCTACAATTAAGAGGCATATTTTGGGGAAATGCCTGGCCCAAATAATGGCTAATTTGAAAACCTCCTTCATAAAAAGTTGAAACGAGCTCCTCCATAGAAAGTTCAAGCAAATTATCCGGTTCATTCCAGGAAATTGCAGCTGTTTCTGTGCTTTTGAGTGGATTCTGATTAAAAGATATGAGCTCAAAATTATATTGCTACGAAGGAAATAATCCCTTCAAAGCAATGAACTATACTAGCTTTGATAACTTGTCCTTGAAAATAATGAGTATCTGGGTCTTGTTCCAGCACTGCAAAACAGGCTGCTGTTTGCCTTGATGTGCAATTACAAAAGAAAAAAAAAGGCAGAGAGATAAAATCAGTTACATAACGATTCTGTGAATCTGCTTTTTTCACCCCCTTCCCACACAAATTTCCCTCTTTTAACAACAGGAAAACAGGTGAAACTAACTGATAACCAAAGTACAAACCCGTTTTTTTATTGCTTTCCGAGATGAACATGGAAAAGTAGACTCAGATTTGTGCAAAAAGAAGAAATATTTAGTATATATGCTGATCTTCATAAGCAAGTCTGTCAAAACACTACAACTAGCTGATGTGCAAAAAGCATTGGTGAGACTGAAAAGTCGATGTCTGACACTCTTTAAAGATCGCTTTCTTGAGAAACTAGTCTCTCTCTCTAGGGATACGTAGAAAACATGTGCACCAGTTAGAGATTTACCATTGATACTAGTTTCATGTGGTGATATATATGTATCCATATACTTATTATTATCTCCACTGCCCCCCCCCCCCCCAACCACCTCTGGACCCTTTCATCCCACAAACACAAATCATGAGGAATCATGCATGTGTGCAACTTTATTGGTAAATAAGCTGATGTAAGGAGTCCATCGATCATGGCATAAACACAAATAAATAAATTGGCCAGCAAATAATGAAGCCCCACATGCGAGTTATAAGTTGCAGTGGGCTGTCACTTTGGATACCTTGCCAACTGTGCAGTGACTCTAGACTATATATCATAATGATTGGAAACTGAATACCTGATATCACATAGTGGAACGCCTTTTTTCTCAGCAATCTTCCCCAGCGATGTGCAGCCATTTAACAACTCCAAACCACACAGTCATCTGACTCTAAAGATTCACTTTTCTTTTTTCTTCTCTCAACAGAGTCTGCAGAAGGATGGCAGGAAATGATTAACACTTTCCAGGAAATTTCAATTCCTTTGGTTCCTGTCACACTATTGATTTGGTCTTTGGTTTCATGCCCTACCCTAACTGCTTGCCTGACAGTACCATCAGCTGTGAACAGCCTTCAGGCGTGCTACACAGAGTAACAGACCTTGGGGGCTTGTTACCAGAGTGAAATACTCCATGAAACAGATTTTGATGACATTTTTGATGCACTGCCCCTTTCTTGCCCATTGTCAATATCAGTTTATCATTTTATTTAAAATACTGTATCAAATTGCATTTTGGACTTTTTAAAAATCTTTTTGGTCCCAACAATTTCTTACAATTTATTGCCAGTGTCTTTTGTCTTATATTCCTACCAAAATTTTGTCTCATTTTTTAAGCCTAACAAAATCAGAAAAAAATAAATTGATCATCATTTATCCCATTTCAGGTAAAGGAAAGCTACAACTATGCTCTCCCACTATACAAAACACACAAAGTGCCCAAGTAATGTTCGTGTTCCAGCATTTGCCAATATTTGAATATATGTTTTAACATTTTAAACAAATTCTTACAGTTAAGATGAAGAAAGATTAAGAGTGAAGAAAAAGGAAAGCTCCTTGAATCGGCACATAAACTGGGCATTATTTTCTACCTCAAGGTCTTTTCATCTGATTTATATTATAATATTTTTGTTAATAGATATGCTAAACCATGTTTGCTTTTTAACCACTTAAAGTTAATACTTAATCCTAACATGAGCTACAATGGTGAAAATAGAGGGTGAGATTAAAGTCCTCACCATACTTCAGACATAAATTTCTCTTTTGAATAAAATTTGTGAGCTGTTGACATGTTCACAATGAAAAATTATTGTGGATTTAAACGAGTCTGTGCATGGCCTTAAAGGAGCCCTAAGATTTCGTAACCTGCACAAACAGTTTAAACAAGTGCAATCCTTCAATTTTATGAAACATTGGTCTTAATCTAGCAGCCCTGATTAGACAATCCTGTGGAAAATGTCAGCCATTTCTGTTAAAAGGTTACACGTTCTGTTCCTTCTGACAGGGTTAAGTGAGGCAAAATAGCAGGTCAGTTTGTCCTCGGCAAGGACAGACTATCTGCTAGATACAGTCTAGCACTTTGTTTTTAGCTTTAGCCAGTATCAAACTAATTTTCCACCAAGTCAACAACAAATTGGCCCCCCAAACACTTTCCACTTCTACAGCAACAGACAAAAGTAATGTTGAAATGCATTTTTCAGCAATATTCAATACCAATTCTGCAAAAAAATTTCAACACAGCTGAAACTACAATAAGGTAGCATGGCCCTAGATATATTAATAATTTAATAAATGATTAGCCAGTTCATCTCTGATAAGCCAAATGAAATGCTCATCATCTGTCATTTATTTTCATTTCATTATCTCATCATTCAGCCTTAAGGCTCATCAGAATAGAACAGAATAGGATATAACATAACAAAAAAATTAAAATCTGCTAGCTTGCCGAGTTTGCAAAAATAAATGGCAAACAACAAAAACAATCTCAAAACATGGAAAGGCTAGACAAAACTGACTAGCTGGTTAATGGCAAGACTTACCCTTTTGTTGAGAGCTCACCTTTTTTTTTTTTTTTTTTTTTTTTGCAAGTGGAAAAAATACCAAACCCTTTCAATTAGCTGCTATGCCCATTAAACATCATTATGCTTCAAAAAATCAAAAACAAGAATAATTTCTATTCTCCAACCTTGTTACAAGAGTTGCTACACGTTAACTAACTTATCAATTTTGCCTGGCCTGATCTGGAGAATTCAACCCGGTTGGCATCAACACCTTATTAACACCTTGGCATAGTAGTAACACACAACAGCACACTTGTACTCTTTAACAACTACAAGTCTAAACTGCAAAGCTAATTACGACTTATTAGGGGGGCATAATAATACACTGCAATTACATTTCTTCAATCTCAAATTACATGCAAGCCAGAGCCCAGCTTCTGGTGTTATCTACTAATATATACACTTGAAATAGAGCTGCCTTTAAAAACACAAGATTAATTAAGAAGACTTAGTGGAGAAAAGATAAGGAAAAACAACCAACTCCCTATGACATAATAGGATTTATTACAATAATCTTAAGACAGGTAAATCTGTTTAAATTATACACACATAGCAATTAGTGTGTATTTATAGCAGTGTTGGGATGAAAAGTCAGTGACCTGCAAATGAAAATTATGCTTATAACTGCTTTAATTCAACTAAAAAATAAATTCATACCACCTTCAGACTTCCACATTCCAAAGGGACCTCCACAACACCTCTAAGCAAATTAAAGCATGCTGACAGATCTGATTTACCTGGAATTATTTAGTTAGTCTGTGTTATTTCTAAGTTAATCTACTTATAAACAAAGCAATCTAGTCACCTGTGAAAACATGTTTACAAACAATATATATTTTCTACTTGTATTTTACACACACACACACACACACACACACACACACACATACACACACTGACTGAGTCCCTGCCTAATAACTACTAGTATACAAAACCATTAAAGACTGAATTTTCTCCATTTGTGGTACTGATAATGAATTAGAAATAATGAATTAGAAACAAAAACATTTCAGCAAACCATAAATACAACGGTTAATACAAGAAAGTAAATACAGAAAATTAGTCATAAGCTGGTCGACTCAAAAGCCAGATATTTTATATGTGTAAGACAGTTCCCATACCTAGATTGAACTAACAGGATCGGTCTATCTCCGAGGGGTTTCTCGCTAAATTGCTTTCAGCTTAAGCAGCTTAGATGTTTGTCAGGCCTACTAAAGCAGATAAACAATAGCTAATTACTCCCTATCAGCTTCAGTGGGCATGACAGACATCTACGCCGCTTAAGTTGATTGCAATTTAGTGAGAATCCCCTAGGAGATAGATCAATCCAAAGCTAGTACAAAAGGGTCTGGGAATGGTCCCTAATACTTCAGCTGTTCCTGGTACCACCAGTTTTGCAAGATCTCATGCAACCTTGGCACATGTATTATGAGTACCAGTATCACAAACAGAAAACAAACCGAGATCTTTGTCTTACCAATCTAATCAATAAGAAACTGATGCAATGGAGAAAAGTTTTGTAAAAATACAGACAAGTCACACATAAAACATATCTGCTAGCTTTTGCCACAAAATCTTCTGTGTTACAACTACACTGGTAAATGTACCATATTGCTAACAGAAAACAAACCTGTATCTTCTTCACAATAACACTGGAACAATTAGCCAGTTTGCGGATTATAGATTTTTCAAGGCACAATGCATCAGTCATGTATTCTGTTACTTTATATCTTGGCTTTATGTGAATTGTCACAAGCAGAAAACAGGTCTTTCTTCTAAGCAAATCTTTGTCTCCATCTGTAGGAAAAAAGAACAAGTCGCTGTCACATCCTATGTATTATCTGTACAGTTTAAGTTTGCAACACGATGTTACACCTGTGCCAGACAATGACAAACTTTCAACCTGGCAAAAATGCAATATCACCAACAGAAAGCATACCAGTGTCATCTGCAAGTTCAAAACAATTTGTCATCCACATGAAAAACAATTGCAGCAACAACATTCGGTAAATTACCAAGACAGCATATACTTTATTGCTCTAACTTTGCATAGACCTGACCTTATGTTTCACAAACCCCATATAGCTCTAGAAGTACATCATGGCTAACAATGATTTCTTACGACAATAACGGATGATCCTGCCATGTCTACTACACCAGTAATGAGACAAAAAACAGACGTAATAAAATCAAACAGAACAGCCAACCACTTTGTCATGTTGTTAATATGATATAACAGTAATTCAATTTGGTAACAGCCTCAGCTAGATGCACTTATACCCTGATGCAGCCTGTGTTATGTATCCTACTGTAATAAGACAATAAATGCTCCCAAAAGAGAAAAAAAGAGCACCCAGTGCAATGCCAACTTGATAAAATGATGTGAAGTACAGTCATTAAATATGGGTATAACCCGAGCTGGAAGTTTTTATATTAGAGAATTACTTCCTTGTACATAACACTCAATTTCCTAGAGACATGTGACTGCTGTGTGTGCACACGTGTGTGTGTGTGTGTGTGTGTGTGTGTGTGTGTGTGTGTGTGTGTGTGTGGGAGGGGGGGGGGGGCTTAGTGGCCAGCAACATACATAATTCCCTTTTCTCTCCACACTCCCAACCAGCACTTTCTCTTCCCTGGGTGGACCAAATGTGCTATCAGCATGATAAAAGCATAACTACTTAGGTCTGTAACCAGCAATTTCAAATGGAGAGTTTTTTTTTCTAAAAAAAGTCACTGAAAAGTAACCTTTTTACAATGAAACCTTCCTGTACATCTAGATCAAACTTTACCCAGAGCAGACCTCTCCCCCCGCCCCCCCAAAAGCAAAACCACACAAACCCTGGCTATGGGCCTGCTATTCCACCCTTAACACCTACTTAATAGCCTGGCATCAAACAGACTGCCCCTAGGACCACCTGAGGAGATAACACTAAAGATATCAAAACTGATGATGACAGGTAGTCAGTTAATGATATCCAGTAATGTGGTCCATCTCATGACGTCCATTAGCTAGACTGCCCATATTTACTATATCCAGAAGATTGTGTGGCTATCTTATCATGTCCAGTAGCTAGACTGAGTGTTCAGTCTGATGATGTCCAGCAGCTAGTTAATGAGCAACAATCATCTATTATGGCAGCAATGTGTTAGCTCATTACCTATGTCTCATATTCACATCAGCTGCCACTCAGTGCCTCAAACAAGGGCCAGTTCAACACACCTGCTAGCTAGGAAGAGAGTTGGGATCACATAGGGGAGTATTATGTAGTGTGACACAAAAAATTATCAATTATGACAAGAAAATTAAATGTTGGTGTAAGAGGCATTTGAAATTTATGAGCAATAAGCAATAATCAGTTTTTTTAAAACATCTCTTTTGTCAACAGACAGTGATGAAATACTTAACCATATAGTCAAGTAATAAAAACCTCCAGGGCAAATTCTATTCATGCTCACAGTGCAATCCTCCTCCTTCTACCTGTAATATCTTAATGCAAGACATACATGGGTCAACGGGGTAAACTCATAATTTTTTCATAAGTCACACAAACATTTAAAAACAGTCTCATGAATATGCTGAATAAAAAAAGGAATTTCCCCTGCTTAGAGATGATAAATGAAGGCACCTTGTTTCAACTTGTTGACTGAATTAATAGAGTCCCACAGCACCTGTGTCTCGCATCATGCCGCTAAATTTCAAGTCTCCAGTGATTCTGGTTAGAAACAAAATCTTCAGTCCATTAACTCAGAGAAGGAAGACTTTTATGAATGTGTGCCTTATGGCTGAGTTAACCATGCTAGTCTTAATTATGTCCAAAACTGAAGGCAGACAAGGAGATATGATTAAGCCAGAGAATGGTTCAGAGTCAAATCAAGGCTAAGTGTGTAGTTCATCAAGAGCCAAGTACATAAAAAGTCAAGTACTTTCCACTTGGCTAGGTATAGTTCAAAGGCAGCACTTGTAATCTCCCTATTTATACTCAGTTCATGGTGATAAGTATCAACATCATTTGTCATTTTCTTGGCTTTGCACCAATTTGTGAAATTCCTAGAATCCTAAATCCCTTAAGTAACACAGGGGTTTTCTGGGGATCTTGGGTTTCTTGTTTTGCCTTTAATCTTTTTGTTTTCTTTACATGGAATATACCTGTAGACGTCACATGCCATCTAAAGAATTAGAGTAATATTCACGCTCTAAAAGACATTCCAACCCATTCTATCTAAATGACAAATATAAATATCTGTTAAAAATAAGCCTTTTTATGTGAAATTAAAATGCAAAGTAATGCACATCACCATTCACTGAAATGAAAAGGTATTTTCAAATGGAAAGTGCAAAAAATTGTCAAGAACTTCTAGACAAATGGTCAATTGCATTTCATTGCTCTAAAATATCATGTACTGCCTCTTTACGAATTTTGAAAGCAGTAAGTTCACTAACATACTTGTAAGCATGAAATAGCTGTCCATAAAGTCCACCACTTGCTGTTCATGGCATGCAACTCAGCAGTTTCAGTCCAGTCAGTGCATAACTTAATACATTTTAAATGGGGAATTTCTCTTTATTGCATTATGTTCTTAGGAACTCCCTTACAAAGTGTAATAGATATAGGAGTCCCATTTAGTATTACTCATGTTCCTCTTGTTTTAATTCATTTAATATTGGCTTTTTAAGTGATTCCATTGAATTACTCGGGCTAGATTCACTTTTTTTAAGTGGGGTTTTCTCCAACTCCTAAAATGGCTTAATTATTTGATCACTAATTCATCATGACATTAACAAGAAGACCGATGAGCTTTTGCAGCACAGACCTCTTGCTGATTAGATGTTCGATTTATGCTACAGAAACACAAGCACCAGATCATAAAAACATTAATTAGAACATAAAAATGTGATGTCAATTTTGCAAGTATAACATTGATCCAACTTAAATTTTAATTTTTTGCTGTTAATTAATGGATCATCACCAATTTCGGATCACCTTTAAGTTGCCCCATTTCTGATTTATACTGAAAATTTTATCAAAATCCACCTATTACTTTTTGAGTTAGGCTGGTGACTAATATACTAGTAACAAACAGAGAGAACGACAGATGGACAAAGAGAGGTGAAAACATAACCTCCTTGGCAGAGGTAGTGCAAAAAAAAAAAAAAAAAAANTCACCTTTAAGTTGCCCCATTTCTGATTTATACTGAAAATTTTATCAAAATCCACCTATTACTTTTTGAGTTAGGCTGGTGACTAATATACTAGTAACAAACAGAGAGAACGACAGATGGACAAAGAGAGGTGAAAACATAACCTCCTTGGCAGAGGTAGTGAGCAAAAAAAAAAAAAAAAAACGCACTTTTATTACTTTCTTGCAGAAAATGAGCAATAATGGTATGAAACAATGACTATGCTCGAAAGAATCCAGCTGGCTTACTACCAACTGTGTTGGCACTAAAAAGAGAGATCACTAGATGACCTCTTCTATACATGACATCTTATGTAATCTTGAACTTTTCACTTTATTAAGAACTTCTTATACAGGCCTACCCAATTACCAGACTCGGCACTGAATGATCCTGAATTCACCGGTAGATCAGACCACACTACCCGTTTTCAAGGTGTGAGTCAGTACGCATTACACAGTATCATACCCTGAACAAATTTTGAGTGGTGATGCAATGCTTTTCAACCCCGCTGAGAATAGTCCCTATCACATCGCGTACTAGGCAAGAGCGGTGTCGCGTCTGATACTGTGAAATGCGTACTGATACACACCTTGAAAACGGGTAGTGTGGTCCGATTTACCGGCGAATTCAGGATCATTCGGTGCTGAGTCTGGTAGTTGGGTAGGCCTGTTATAGGCCCTGTACTTTTTCTCCGGATACTATGCGTGTGTATTGGATCAAATAAAATACTTTTTTTAACTGCATTTTTAAAAGTATATAAATACAAGGGATATCATTTTGCATTCAAACTGTGACAAAAAAAGTACAAATGAACTTCTTAGCATTTCAGTAAACAACTGTTCAATAATGCAATCTAATATATTCCAGGATGCAGTCTACACATCCATGTTTATGAAATCAGGTAGATTTAATAGAAGTTAAGGACCATATTTACGTAAAATTGATAAGAACAAATTGGCATTACATGCTGATCCAGGACTCGGATAACTGAACTAAACAAAAATCAATTCCAGACAATAACCCTCCTGTGATATTTTCATTGAATTTCTCTGACTTCAAACTTAATTTGATTCACTTGCTATTCCCTTTAAATGGATGTGAGTGACTGGCCCATTGGTAGCTATTTCATAACAGCAGTTTTGAATACCATCAACCATTCACTACACAGCTCTACAAACAACATCTACAAACATGAAAACCTTTCCAACATAAGTCAAGCACAACTGAAAACCTGGCATAAATTGCTTTTATCCCACTGACCACCTTCCTCTTGAGGAGCACTTATGCAAGAAATAAAGTCAAGTGGACAGTTACGTGTTTGAGCCAGAGTAGGAATCCACTGGATGAACCAAGTTTGTGAAGACCAAGAGCCAAATTCACAAAAATCAAAATGATTCTAAAGCTTGTCTTAACTTAAAGGTAGAAAAATTCCGAGTCTAACTTAACCTAGGATTAACTATAGTGGCTCCTACCCTCCAAAATGATATATATACTTTATGCCAGTTTCAAAACGGTAACAAATGGATAATGTTTTTTAGAGAGGCATTCACTATATTTAAATGCACTTTTACACATTCATCTTATTTCAAAGTGCTGAAAGTAGTCAAGTTTTTGGAATTTAACCTAAGGCCAATATTTGACCTAACATCTAAGGTGAAAATCACTCGTCTTCTTCATGTCCTTAAGTGAGACATAACACCTCTTTTCATCCCATTCATTTAGGTAAATAAAAGTTAGTGGAAACCAACATTATGTGTGGAGATGTGACCAATGATGATACTGTTAGAAACCAGGACATTTATACCACAATGGACCAACTCCGAATGGGTTGACACTAAAAGGCTACAACACTCGTTTAAACTTGTTAATGTACCTGAAATACAATGGGGTTATCTGGCCATGTCATTAAGCAAGGTCTAATAGAGTCTTTTCCACGAAATCGTGAGCATGCGCAGTTCGCGCCATTTTGTGCGGGACTGTTTCTCAGGGGGAAAGAGTAGAAGGGGCCTTCGGTACTTTTGTAGTATACCCCCCCCCCACCCTGTAACTTTCTGTAACTTTCACTTTTCAAACAGTTTTTTACATTTTATTGTTTATCTATGTCAAGGCTTTTGAAATAAAATGCTTTTGTAATTACCTGTGGACTTTTTATTAGTGTTAATCACGTTTAATCCAGCCCATTGAAATACAAAGTTAGAATCTTCAATTTACACTCGCAGTCAATAACTTGCCGCATTTTCGTTGGCTAACCCTAAGATAATTTTATGTGAACAAGTAGCTCATAATAATTTCACAGAGGAAATCCAAGTATACAATGTATCAATCCTATGTTCACATAAAATAAGGTAGAGTTAGCCAACGAAAACGCAGCAAGCTGCGGTTACATTGTAAATTTTCACATTGTATTTCAATGGGGTGGATTAAACGTGATTAAAACTAATAAAAAGACCACAGGTAATTACAAAAACATTTTATTTCAACAGCTTTGACATAGGTGCAAAAGACACTGTAAAAAAATGTTTGAAAAATGAAGGTTTCAGGAAGTTACAGGGTGGGGGGTATACTACAAAAGTACCGAATGTCCTATCTTTGCTGTCGATGAGGTACGTTTTTAGTTCTTTCATTGAAAAGTCATCAGGTACTTCTGCTAAATTTCTATTCCAACTGCTCCCATGAATGTGTTTTCGAAAAAAATCAGGTGTTAACGTGTTACGAAACTTTAAAAATTCAGATTGAAATGAGCACTCCTCGATATGGCGTCCGTCGTGTACACTCCACACTTTCCCCCTGAAACTTCAAATCCCGCAAAATCTCGCGTTCCCACGGATAATTTAGCGGAAGTCACGTGACCGTGGAAAAGACTCTATTCTTGTTTTAAAATTGTCCTAACTTGTGCAGACTTTTCAGTTGACCAATCATGGCTGGCTTTAAATCAGAAACTCATCACACACACACACACACACACACATACACACACGCACACACACAATTTGTCAGACAATCTTTGGATATCTGTACACTGTAATGTATTCCCTCATGGCAAGATTTGGCACTGTTTGGAGATTTAGTTGCTCAATAACCATACAAATGATATTACAGAACGTCCTTTGTATCAGTTAACTGGTATATATTTCTTTTTGAGGACTGCTCTGGGATCTTGCTAACCCATGAGTAGACATGCTCTCTTGGCTTCTCATGCATTTTAAAATCAAATAAAGAATGCATTTGCCATATCTTCTATCTAAAATACCAATTTATGCTTCAATACAGTCATTTACATCTAAAAATAACCTTCACTAAAAACTCTTCCCCCCTGCACAACAAAATAAGGAAAAAATTGCAGTCCTACAATTAAGTAAAATACCGTGAGACTTAAAACTACCTACCTAAATGCGAGCATTTAATAATTTTTCATATGACAAAATAGCTGGATTTCAATGCTTTACTTTACAACAAAATTACAAGGGAATACAACTTGCACATTCCACACTATCACCACCCCTTTTTTTAATGTTTAGAAAATGGGTTCTCCTGGTGCCCCAAGATCTGCCAGTAATGCTAAGTTAATCAGTATTGATTCATCTCTATTTCAGATACCACAAAAAATCTATAACAATTTGGGATACTGCTACTTACGCCGCGTCCCACTGGACATGTAGATACATCATGCGTAAATTGAGTCAGAGAAGAAGATGCAGGCTCTACATGCAGAGGAGCTTATTCTTTGTGTGTTTTTCTGCCCATCAATCACCAGTGTTTTTTCTTTGTATGAGATATAAATCTTTTTTACGTTATAATGTAATCAACATCAAACGGCATTATAAACCAGATGATACCAGAACTAAGAAGAATCATCTCTCTAGACATGTCAACTTACAATTATAAGACTCAAAACCTGTTGCAAAATGTATCATGGTTCATCTTCTGTATCTCAACATCAAAAGCCCAAAGCAAGCAATTAAAAATCTTCACTGTTTCATATAAGAATTTAGGTTGAAAGTTGGTCTCAGTTCAGCCTACTATGAAATTTAGCCAACTAACTTGCACTTCACAAAGAATTTATAAAATGCACTTAATGCTGTCTTCTTTCAGTCAAAAAATTGAGCCTCTACTATAATAATTGTGACTGTCTTGACCAGGACTTTTACTCAAAGAGGTGACAAAAGTCAACTAAGTACATCTATTGTGAACCTATCATTCATAAAACACTTTTAAGATCAATATCATAAAGATGACATTACACAGTAACCTGTCCAAGTTATGTAGTCTTATTAGCTATGTTAAGCCCAAAGGTGAAACAAGCCCTCGTGGACATCAAGCTATTACCCATGAGTGTGCAAGCTCATTCAGGTTTCTTATGATATATACATTAGTAACACTATTAGAAACAAAGCTTTCCTGTCTGTGAGGTATATAGTATATCATTATTTTAACAATGTAAATCATGCAACCACAATGAACTGCATACAACATTCGGCAAATTGCCAGATAAGATTTTTCTCATGCCCCCCCCCCCCCCCCCCATTATTATTTCTCTCTAAACAAATACTTTGACCACATAAAAATACTGACTAATGCATTAATTACCTCTTGCGCTTGCACTATTTTAAGTTCAAAATTATTACACGCTTCAGTGTCCAATTGTAATATTGTAATAAAATGCATCACTTAATTCAAAGCCAAGTCATGAATAAGTGCCACATTTTACTAGATATGAAACTAGATAAAATATTGTTTTGTTAGAATCAATTGTTGTATCATGACTGACTAAAGTACTGACAATTAGGTTGTAGCTGTAAGAACAAGTTTTAAAACCAAACTTGGTGATGTCCAAAGACTCATGCAATAAATCTCACCTGCTGAGTTAGGACCTGTTGATGATCTGAAGCTGTCTCACTGTACTGGTAGGTTTTAATGTTCAGGTGCGCAATGGGCTAAGGTGATATGGGATTTGTCTCTGCTATAAAAGGGATTTCTTTCAACGAATGTGCAAAGTCATACATGTGTACACTTTTATATACACACTGGGAAATCTCTATATTTGTATCATAGCTCACTCCCGTTTTCCTCTTTCAGTATCTTCTAAAAGCAAAGCACAAGTTGATACCATGAGTTCCTTGTTGACAAACATGGTGTGGCACTTCTAGAAGACAAACATGACTACGGTGTCTTAGTAAGTCGTACAATGACAGACAGTCAGCCTTTGATATTACTCAACTTCAAACGCTATCACTTCATTATGAAATAATGAATGGATAAACTAACATAAACACCTGTTTACATAAGCAATGGGATGACCCTATGCAGACATTACTCATACAGTTATCAGATAGATAAATTATTAAAGAGTCCCCATTTAGGACAAGGATTAACTGGGACAGGTACAGCACTGTAATTCAGATAATTCATAACCATTAAGTTAATACATAGAAGCATGAGTGGACACAACAGAGAGAGATAAGAGGTCATCTGTTTACATTCACAAAGTGGTCCTATCACTGGGCTTCTGTTTGCTTATTACATTCAAGTTGTTCCTGGTTTATCAGGTTGAGTGTCTGTGCATACATCTTAGTTTATTTATTAACTACTTGTCACCCATGGGCTTACCAGGTCAACTCAATGCCATTAATAGTGGCACAGAATACCTGTGTAGAATACATACATAGCTGCTGAGATTTAATGCTCAAGTTAAAATGACTTTATTTGTTAATAAGGCACTGCACCTTTACACATAAATAATTTTTTAGGCCAATAAGAAACTGCAGTTTTAAAATACCAGCATCTTTCAAACATCTACTGTTGTTACAAAAATATTTCCCATAACAGTCACCAATATGTTCCAGCACATTTACAGACCCCTCAGGAAGTATCCTGTTACTATAGTATCTATTCAGTTTGCTATACTCTACAGTGCCAAAAGGTATTGCATTACTGTCCAGCCGGACTTCTCGCTTATAAGCAGACACTGTTTCTTTTTAATGAAAACATTATGATCAAACATCTATTATTTAAAATATCATAGTGAAATATCTATTTTAAAATATCACGGTGAAAAAATAATGAAAGCATGATGGTAAAATATCTATCTACAACAATATAGAGAGCCTGAAGAAAACTGTGGGTAAATGAACCATAAATATTTGTCAGGTTTGTTTCATACCAACATCTCCATGAATCTCCAGTTGTCTCTTTATTATCACCATTTTGCATCCACTCTTTGGTTATGAACTTTCACATCATTACTTATCTTAATCTCATGCCACTCATAAATTTCTAGCACAAGGTTTTCCAAGTCTTTTCTGATGTCAATATCTCACAGCTACCACTCGAGAAACACTTTGAACGTTTAAGCACTGACGGTGGCTTTGAATATTTGTAACATGATTAAGTTTCCCAGTTTAATATAACAAATCCCCTTCCTTTAACTTTTCATTTCCTTTCTGCCATTTAAAACTCTAGGAAACAGATACCTCACCCAGATTTTAACTAAATGCTGCTGTCATCTCCCATGCATATATAATATGGAACACAGAGAGTATAGGTCCCTTCAGATTTGAATGGCTTTTCAAATGACATTTCAGATCATACAGCTCCTTTCTGCACAGATCTTTGGAGTGCTGCACCGTTTGTCTGATTTCCGTCTCACTGATCAGCTTGATTGATTCAGGTGTCCAAAGACAATATGCAGTCCTATGGGAAAGAGAGAGTTGAAATCTGCTGTTTTCTGATAACGTGTGGAATAATGTTTTTCGTCAAAAGGCAACAGAAAAGATGCTACTCACTATCAGGATTGTTGCCAGAAATTTTAAAAAGAGGTGCTGTGGCGATGGTATTTCTTTATTTCTTTGAAAAAGAAGTCCTTTTTACCAAGAAACCTGCATGTGTTCAAATTCAAAGATCAAATTTTGATTAAGCACAAACTTTTTTTTTTNGTACTCGTAGGTCTTAATGTTCAGGTGCGCAATGGGCTAAGGTAATATGGGATTTGTCTCTGCTATAATATGGGATTTCTATCAATGAATGTGCAAAGTCACACGTGTACACTTTTATATACACACGGGAAAATCTCTATATTTGTATCATATACCTCACCCCTGTTTTCCTCTTTCAGTATCTTCTAAAAGCAAAGCACAAGTTGATACCATGAGTTCCTTGTTGACAAATATGGTGTGGCACTTCTAGAAGACAAATATGACTACGGTGTCTTAGTAAGTCGTACAATGACAGACAGTCAGCCTTTGATATTACTCAACTTCAAACGCTATCACTTCATTATGAAATAATGAATGGATAAACTAACATAAACACCTGTTTACATAAGCAATGGGATGACCCTATGCAGACATTACTCATACAGTTATCAGATAGATAAATTATTAAAGAGTCCCCATTTAGGACAAGGATTAACTGGGACAGGTACAGCACTGTAATTCAGATAATTCATAACCATTAAGTTAATACATAGAAGCATGAGTGGACACAACAGAGAGAGATAAGAGGTCATCTGTTTACATTCACAAAGTGGTCCTATCACTGGGCTTCTGTTTGCTTATTACATTCAAGTTGTTCCTGGTTTATCAGGTTGAGTGTCTGTGCATACATCTTAGTTTATTTATTAACTACTTGTCACCCATGGGCTTACCAGGTCAACTCAATGCCATTAATAGTGGCACAGAATACCTGTGTAGAATACATACATAGCTGCTGAGATTTAATGCTCAAGTTAAAATGACTTTATTTGTTAATAAGGCACTGCACCTTTACACATAAATAATTTTTTAGGCCAATAAGAAACTGCAGTTTTAAAATACCAGCATCTTTCAAACATCTACTGTTGTTACAAAAATATTTCCCATAACAGTCACCAATATGTTCCAGCACATTTACAGACCCCTCAGGAAGTATCCTGTTACTATAGTATCTATTCAGTTTGCTATACTCTACAGTGCCAAAAGGTATTGCATTACTGTCCAGCCGGACTTCTCGCTTATAAGCAGACACTGTTTCTTTTTAATGAAAACATTATGATCAAACATCTATTATTTAAAATATCATAGTGAAATATCTATTTTAAAATATCACGGTGAAAAAATAATGAAAGCATGATGGTAAAATATCTATCTACAACAATATAGAGAGCCTGAAGAAAACTGTGGGTAAATGAACCATAAATATTTGTCAGGTTTGTTTCATACCAACATCTCCATGAATCTCGAGTTGTCTCTTTATTATCACCATTTTGCATCCACTCTTTGGTTATGAACTTTCACATCATTACTTATCTTAATCTCATGCCACTCATAAATTTCTAGCACAAGGTTTTCCAAGTCTTTTCTGATGTCAATATCTCACAGCTACCACTCGAGAAACACTTTGAACGTTTAAGCACTGACGGTGGCTTTGAATATTTGTAACATGATTAAGTTTCCCAGTTTAATATAACAAATCCCCTTCCTTTAACTTTTCATTTCCTTTCTGCCATTTAAAACTCTAGGAAACAGATACCTCACCCAGATTTTAACTAAATGCTGCTGTCATCTCCCATGCATATATAATATGGAACACAGAGAGTATAGGTCCCTTCAGATTTGAATGGCTTTTCAAATGACATTTCAGATCATACAGCTCCTTTCTGCACAGATCTTTGGAGTGCTGCACCGTTTGTCTGATTTCCGTCTCACTGATCAGCTTGATTGATTCAGGTGTCCAAAGACAATATGCAGTCCTATGGGAAAGAGAGAGTTGAAATCTGCTGTTTTCTGATAACGTGTGGAATAATGTTTTTCGTCAAAAGGCAACAGAAAAGATGCTACTCACTATCAGGATTGTTGCCAGAAATTTTAAAAAGAGGTGCTGTGGCGATGGTATTTCTTTATTTCTTTGAAAAAGAAGTCCTTTTTACCAAGAAACCTGCATGTGTTCAAATTCAAAGATCAAATTTTGATTAAGCACAAACTTTTTTTTTTTGGCTTAAAAGACAATTATTTTGAACCTGCATTAGCATGAGTCTTGATTCTATAAAATGCGAAGAAACAAAAAATACAATAAGTATCTGATAATAAACACTCCACATCCTCTTTTCATTTTACAGTAAACACCACAGAGCAAGAGTATTAGTATGCATCCCAGTGTCTACTACTCGGTCTGCACAGTAAATAGGATTGATGATGCTACCAAATAAAAATTTCATTCTCCACATACAGCATATCTATTCCTTTCATCAAGACTTTTTTTTACCTTATATTCATTCATTCTTTAAATGATTATGATGCTACTGTCACAAAGAAAACAACAAGAGATCTCATCGGCACTGAACAAATGCATGTTTTTCATAATAGTAAACCCCAAAAGTTCCAGGATACCAAAAAGAGAGAGAGAGGAACAGAAACAAAATGGTCTTTGTATGTATTCATTTGTTTTATTACTTCTTTTTTTTTTTTAATCAATTTATCTAGATCAATTTTACTATTTTTTCCATCAGACCCCCAAAAAAACAGAAAAAAATTCTGAGATATGTTGTTACAGGCTTCAAAATGTCTTTTCTCCCTTTTTTGAGAAGGTGGAAGGGATTGATCGAGCAAACAGGTTTAAAATACATTTTAAAGTAAAGCAGATATTTTAATGTGAAATTCTTACTCACTATCTTCTGCTCTACCAAAACAGAGTGCTGTAATATCACTGGTTTTCTTACCACACAACCCATTATTACCGCAGGAGCTGGACTCATAAATTCTTTTTAAATTTTATTTAGTATTTTTATGTTACTACCTCTCTGCTGATTTTGAATACAGATATGACAAAACATTCTAAGTCTCCGAATCCCATATTTATCTTCGTCACAAGGATGCTAAATGTACAGTGGCATTGCATAAAGTTCACGCAGCCCACGGTACACTTGAAAATACAATTAGACTGGTTGTTATAGCATTAGTCGGACGAAATAAATGGGATATACGTAAAGCCACATTAATATCAAATAACCAGGTTAAGGTTCCATTCCAAATGCAGTGCAAAGGAGGACCCATTTCTGAGTTTACTTGTCAGCACCGGCGACACGCGAAAAAAAGTATACCCAAGACCAAAAAAAAGCAAAGCAAGCTGTATCCTATCAGGACAAACAAAACAAATTGGCCAAAACCTACCTTTTTCACAAAGTTAACCCAAGTCTGGAATCAAAACGTAAAGTTCAGGAGAAAAATTATTGCCGATTTGTACTCGTGCCTCTCAATCTCAGATTTGTGTTTGTGCACATAGTTTGATGACGTTGTCTTCGTCACGTGATACGCAATCCTCTGCAGTTTTCACAGGAAGAGTGGTAAGGTTTTGTATAAAATTGACAAAATTCGAAGTATTTACTTGATATTGTAGGTGTATATTGAAGGCTAATATACCTGAGACCAGGTATACTTAATATTCACGTTAATATTCCAGTGAAGTTCCGTTATACTTAAGTGTAGACTGAGATAATTTTTTCAGATCTACACAAATGATATGCGATCGATGCTTGTTTGAGGAGTGAATCACTGAAGAGATATATACTGGTTTGGATACATAGAAGACAGGGAAGATACAATGTCTGCCTTCGAGAAAGAAAGCCTACACAGTGTGCCACTCTCAAGTGATAGTGAATCAGGTACCTTAAATACATGGTGTGGCGTCACTATTAATTGTCAATAACCGCACAGTAGTGTAGTCTAGATCAGTTAGTTAGAATTTAAATTGCATATTTTAAAACACTCCTTTT
This sequence comes from Lingula anatina, assembly GCF_001039355.2. Next base: position 740,510 of record NW_019775513.1, read on the forward strand.
CAGTCCAGCCGTTCGGTTGCTTATGAGCAAGTATTCCCAGGTGTTTTTTCATTATATGCAAAAATACAGAAATACAACTTATTAGCTCAGGGTCATTTTACATTAAATTTTTATGCAATGTAGAACTTTTCATTAATGATGTTCAAAAGGAAATTAATGTGGAGAATATTACCTCAACCCAACTTACTCAAACTAAATTGATATGAGTGAAGATGTTACAGCTGGAAGTTTTTGTAGAATAAGCTGTTGCTATAAAACCTATTAGGACAGAAGTGTTTTCACACCCCTAATGGATCAGTGGTAAGATATTCTATTAATAATAATTATGATTCCATTGCAGGTGATGGTGCAATTATTGATAGCAACAAGAGGGACTACCATTCAAGTGGCTTGTCATCAAACAGTAAGTGATTTATCTATCAATGAAATGTTTGAGACAAAACACTTGTCTTCAGAGCGATATACTAGTATTCCAGAACACTTCAAGCATCCGCAAGAGATGTTCCAAGGCATACAATGCAAGGGGGTGACACTCTCCTGAATGCTTAATTTGTAACCTATTGTTGCCGCAATGAAAGTTTTCTCTATTGAGGGGGAGGGGGTGTATCTCACCTCCCCAGATATGATTTATGTTTTGTGAGAGCAGTGGGATGCTTATACTTTCACAAGGTCTTTTTTTTTTTGCCTTTGAAAGAATTTCCAAGATCATTTTTTATTACAGAATATAGGAATTTCAACATGCAAAGGTGCTATTGACACCCAGTGATGTCACTTGCAAAAGTCTTATAGTGGCCATTTAAACATTATATTTGTAATCCCTGATGAATTCTTTCTATTTCAGGTCTTGATCCAGACATAAATCCAGATGAGGAAGAGGAGAAACAACGTCTTATTACACAGGTGCTGGAATTACAGAATACTCTTGACGGTAAGAAGACATATATTATAAACTTGTAATAAATGCATTATTTCATTAAGATGCATTTATCAAATCTCAAAAGGGTTCTTGTATTGCTTGTTTTAATTATTGCTTTAGGATGTTACATGGTTTCTCTGTTTTGAATTTAATTACTGATTTTATGAAAAATTTGGCATCTTTTGAAAAAGTAAATGGAAGCACACTACCTGTTACCACTGCAGTACGAAACCTTTCTTACTGGTATTTCTTTCTATGTTATTATTATTATTATGTGGGGAAATCAAGAGGTGGTGTTATATATTGTAGATCTGTCATGCAGAGTAGACTCAGTAAAGGAGGAGAACATGAAACTCAAGTCAGAGAACCAGGTGCTGGGCCAGTACATAGAGAACTTGATGGCTGCCAGCAGTGTGTTCCAGTCAACATCTCCTAAGTCGAAGAAGAAGTAGAATCAAAACTGGTGTGTTCATGGTCAGGCTAAGGGTCCTTTTAAACTGTATTTATCTAACTTACATCATTATAACTCTTTCCTAAATTATGTGTCAGATAAATGGAATAGGTCAAATCCCTTATAGTGGTCAAATATTGGAAGTGATTTATGGTAAAAATGAGATTTTTCAGTTTTTTGTACCTATTTTGCCTGCTCTTGATTGTGTTGTTCACTGAATGTGTTGATATCAGTGCTTCTGAGAATTTCATTTGATCAGTGAAATGGAATCATTTCTGTAGCAGATCTTTTCTGAAATTTAGCAAGGACTTTCAAGGCTGACTGAATCTGACAAGGATAACATGAAAGAATCGTATGTATCCTTAAAGAATAAACTCTATGTGCAATAGCAAGGGCATGATCGTGGTGAAAAACCGAAACATTTTTCTTTTCAAGTGGATCATTACACAAATCCAAAAGAGTAGGTTTTTTATGTACAGACACAGATGTGTCTGTACACAGATGTGTCTGTACATATTGCCATCACCTGAGTCTGTCGTCGCCGTCGCCATCACAGTGCACTCTCAGCATAAACACGATAAGTGGAAGACAGTTTTACTTTTGGGCTTAATATTTACAGAGCTGATGGATATTCATAAAAGGCAGGTCAAGTTAAAAAATCAGCATGTTCAGGCCATTATTGTAGAAGTAATGCTGTTTTCTCACTTTTCAGCATATATGCAACACTGTAAACACATTTCAAGGAAAACCGATAGGCCTGTTGTCATGAAACTCACAGGAGTAATCAATCTTACTAAAATGCAGGTCAAGTTCGAAAATCGGCATGATTGGTCCACTATTTTAGTAGTTATGCTGTTTTTTTCATATTTTCAGCATACATGCAACACTGTAAACACAATATAAGAAAAACAGGCCAATTGTCACTAAACTCAAAGGAATGGTCAGTCTTACTAAAACGCAGGTTGAGTTTGAAGTGTTTCAAAGTGTGAACTTGAACTCCCATGGGCCTGAAGCCTTATGCTTGTTACACATTTTATTAACATTGGTATTACCTGTTGAGCATAATTAAGATTTGATGTTGAATTTGCAGGTAAGCATAATGTACTTTTGCATCAAAATTGACAGTAGCCTATTTTGTGCATTGTTATTTACTGCTTTTTGTCTGTACATTTGAAAGCTTTGCTGCCTAGTTTTTTTTTTTTTTTTTTTTTCTTTTTCCATGTTAACAGGAATCTGAACATGTGCCATTACTAGTGTAAATAAATTGTATTGAATATATTTGCCTATCAAACCTATAAAATTACATATATGTATTAACATTTTTATGTACAGACAGAATTGACAGATGTGTCTGTACATGAAGCCATTTTGTTACTCATTGGACTTCATTATGTGACAGCAAAGGTGTACCCTAATAGAGAAGTTTATTATTATTATTCAAAGAATGTAATGCTTTTATCGTGGCAGTTTTAAAGTTTACGTGAAAAATTCTGACTCGGAATAGATATTTTCCTGTGGACATTTTAAAGGTCAGTTCATATTTGCTGGTCAGTAAGCTTGTGTTAATTTTAGTCACCTTTCTCATTCTGCTGTTTGATGAGATTGCTCCCACAAAAGTTGCAATTTTCTTGATAAGCAAGTATTTAATGGTTTCACACTACACTGGGTTTTTAATTATTTTGATTTATCAGGAATTGTAAAAAAATATCCGTGGTATTACCTGAAAATGATTTATTAGCACTTCTAGTTTGAAATATGACCAATTTTATTGGAAAGCTAATGAAACTGCACAGTCGTGGTTAAAAACAGATCAACCAATAAGCAGCCATTTACTTACAGCAAGTCTTTGCTTTAAGAAGATGCACACAAGTTGAATAGAATAAGGGGTTAACCTCAGTTTCTCTTGTTTCAGTATGTATATTTGATCCAACCTCTGTGTTCACTGATATTTGTTTTGTAAAATTGAAAAGTTTGCCATGTGTTCATATTAAGCTAATTTAAAATAAAACAAAGTTTTTGGAAATAAGTTCATTTTCACACCTTGCAGTGGCAATCATTTTTTTTTTTTCAATACTATTTAATTTAGCCTCCATAGGTCATACTTTTCCCTTTTGTAGTAAAAGTGAAACATTTGACCTAAAGTCATTTTATGTGGTGCTATGAAAGTGCTTGGAATTATGTAGACTTTTCATCATTGTCAGCATTTGTATAATTTTGTATATTAGTAGATGTAAATCCTGTACGTATTAAGTTTTTTTATCAAAGTATTAATAAGATTTCACCATTTCGTTGAGCAATGTAAGAAGCATGCACACAATGTACGTATTTATGAGAAGTAAAAAAATAAATGTCTTAAAAATGATATATACGACAATATGTTTATTCAAAATGCACAGTTTTCACAATTAATAAGTATGTACAATTACCTGTTCCAGTATGTGCATAACATTCGCAGTAATATATATATGGGTACAATATTTCATTATATGATGTCACAACCCACTGCTGGAGCAACAACACAATGCATCTCTTTGCATGAGAAAGTCACCATCCTGTTTGACATTGTAGTCTATTTTTAAAAATGCGGAAAATAATAAATTTACTGAAGTTGGTTTAGAAGATGGCAGCAGGAAATCCGTGAATTCAATTTGCTTATTTCTATTTAACTGCAACCCAGAACATTAATACACACTTATATGTTATTAAGTCATTGGCACTGTTCAGTTTGTAACAACGACCATATCTTCATACTGCCTGGAGAGGGAGGGGAGGAAGTCCCTTTAAAAACATTTTTCCACTATCCTGTATTAAATTAAAATGTATTTGCTCAGTAGGCCTTTGGTCCCCTGAACCTATAACGGTTGTCCATCTGTAAATAAAAAAAAAAAACAATTGCTATTTAGAAAAAAGGTTATTCAAAAGCAGAATACAAAGAGAACATCCTTTATGTGAATGTACAGATGTACACCCTGATAGAAAAATTAGTTTGTTTTATCACTACAAATTGATGATTTGCAGTGCACACTTTGGGCCATAGAAAATTAAGAAACTGTTTAATTACCACAACTGACCCTACTTTATAGGAAACATTTTTCACGCCTACTTTATAATAGATCCACATATTTTGAAACTCCCACTGAGTTGTAACCAAGTCTGTCAGAGTGAACAGAATGATTTACTTTACGGCAAAATATCACCAATTTATTCTTACCAGAGATCGCCTACAATTAAAGAGCGCTTTTGCTATCTCACAACACTCTTTAGGTGCCCTAGACCCATCAACTGTTGTTCCTTTTAAGCAGTCTTTGGAAGAGTTCTTATACTGAAACACAAACAATCAACAAGTTATTAAATAATGCAGGTTCATTTGCAGGGGAGGAAAGGCATCTGGGGATAGAAAGAACAGCATTTAGCTGGAAAAGGTCAACACTGCATCAAAATTCAATCTACCTATAGGGTCCACATGCCATTTCACAAGTTGGGTCATCAAAGGGGAGGGGGGTGTTGGGTAAAAATGCCCCCTTCCATAAAAAAATTTTTCTCTGAAAATGTTGCCTACAGGTAACAGATAACATGATATTAGTGTGTACTGTTTGACTGCAGTTCTCACTGCTTCCATTATGTTTATTTCAAGACACTACCTAACACAGGTAAATGCATTAAGTTTGAAACACAAGATGAGTATATGAAACCCTTCTCGTTACACTTACTAGTATCTTAGTACCAGGGATACTGTTTGATCATATTTTTAACAGATAAATCTTATGAATTAATACTGCCAAAATATTGTAAGCTTTCACCTGGCGATTCTTGGCCCCTGTCAACCATCTTGATATAGTTTTGAATTGCATGCAACCTAAGAGCCAGAGCACAAACTGACGACATACTTTTATATACCAAGATTGTTACAGAGTTTGGACAAGTGTCAGGAAACAAAGATCAAAGGTTGGTTACTAAGAGAAAGATACCAAAGTTCAAAGTTGGTATGAGTTCTGCATTTAGCCATTACAAAAATTTCCATTGGACACCATAAAGAAAACTGTCAATGTAAAAACTGGCAGTATCTGTTATCAACTGGGGATGTTCAACATTGTTCAGTCATGTGCACCTGAGTCCTCTTAAGTAATTTTTTTTCAGCATGGCCCTTCATAAAAACTTACCACAGATACACATTCACAACTTAACAGGCACTGTTTGAGGTCTTCTCGTATCACAGCACAAACATGACTGGGTTTTTCACCTTCATTCATTTTTCTTAATGTGAATAAATTTGTCTTCAGTTACATTCCTCCTGCAACAAGAAATTCCAAAGAATTAATGGGTCCCATGTCCCTATGTTGTGTTGATAAAACAACTGTCGCCATGGAATGAAGACAGAACTGTCCATAATAAAAGGATGAAGAGATAATATAGGCATTAAACTGACTTACAAGTTCAAATGCCCAAGCTAGGGAGAATTGACAAAAAGCTGAAGAATTTTCGAGTAATGATAAGTCAAACTATTAGTTAGGTTGCCTCACTTTTCGACCTAACATTTAGTTACAGTTACGTGCTAGCTATTAACCTTGCCTCAGTTTTTTTTACCTTACAAGTTACAAGCTAGGTTAGTCGGTACTTGCCGCAGTACAACTACCAATGCAATAGTTTTACTAGAAGTAAAGTCGAAAACTGAGGGCGAATATCTAAGTCATTACCGATCAAAAATACAATTTACTGCATAAGTAGATGTATCAAGAGTGTGCCAATCTGGTGTGCTGAGTTTTAAATACAAATAAACAAAGTCTAGAGGAAGGCAATAAAATTGGCTTCAAACACTTCTCACCAGCCGTCCGTAATCGACCTTAACGGCTTGTTTCCTTAAGATCCGTGCCAGCTATACATCTTATAAGTGTATAATGTGGTACCATTATGCTATAAGCATAATAATTATTATATAAAGAGCAGCTCTTCTCTTTACTTGGGTTTAAAAAATGGAATATTGATAATAAAAAGGATACAATTAACTTTGTCATCTTATCTAAGATTTATGGAACTAATCATAAAAGAAGGTGCGCAGATGTGATGCGCATAACATGATTTTCACACGACTGGGGCAACAGCTCTAATCAGTGTTTACCATTGCCTTTTTCTGTTGTTACACACAAGTTTTTAAATAATGCTTATGTAGCTTTTTTCTTTTAATGATGTTTGAACGAGTATCAATTTTTTTGTGTTTTACGTATCACTTTAAAATTTTATTTTTAATTTTAATTTTAAAAAATTAATTACCACTTTCGAGCTTTTGTTGTAGGCCTATAGGCCGGCCTGCTACCGGTGTGACGAAATTGAGGGTCCGTGAAACAGAAAATCCGTCCTCCATTTAATTATAATGGTTAAGGTTAGCCTAGCCTCAGTGGGTCAAAATCAACGGCGAGGTTTAGTCCTACCTGTCTTATAAATGCCTCTGTATCATGGGATACAGTTTATGAGCGTGATTGGTTAGCAATCTGGCTAATGAACCTAGAAATCACGGAAAACGACTTTAAAATATCAAACTAGTCTACATAACGCAATAAATAAATAAATAAAAATCGGTAAAAATTTTATCACTAATCATCTTAGTAAACCGCCGGTAAAGAGTGGTATAGGGTGCACCATTGCATGCATCCTCCGTCGCAACTGTATTTTCCGATAGTCAGTAAATACGTCCTCACCATGTGCAGGGGCGGATCCCGGACTATTTGAAGGGGGGGGGGGGGGATTCCGCATATGCGAAGCCGACTCTCTCCCCCCCTCCTTCCTTGGCTTGGGGTTCGGAGCCCGCTAAAGGGTCCCGAAGAATTTTGGTAAGCCTATTTTAGAGGGTAAACGGTGCCAATTGGTACGGTTTAGAATTATGGTTCAGCTAGTGGTGTGATTTTTTTACAGAAATCGAAGTGGGGAGAGGCTAGGGACCCCCTTGACACACACCCCTAAATCCGCCACTGAATGTGGGTGGAAAAGTGAGAGTAGGCCCTATTCAGTAAGAGAATATATCAACCATTGCTTATCTGCCAGAGAGCATGCGTTTCCTCACAAAACAGTTCGGTTCAATAATGGTTTGGGGTGCACAATGTTTAATGGCCAGGGAAACCTCAGCGTACAATGGAATCCTGGACCAACACTTTGCAATAGAGAACATTTTTAGGGACAGGAATCATCGGTTTATTTTTAACGATGATAATAGGCCTACTGCACGACATGGTGTCAAAGTATTCCACAAACAAGTGTGATTTCATCAACAAGACACCAAAAGGGAAGACACGCTGACCCAATTCCAACACGCAAACCGCATTGAAAACCCATTAGGCCTAGATGTAATTGGAAATCCAGTAGCTATATAGATGCATTTGACTTGTTTAATAAAAGGTCACCTTATAGGTGCACGGTAAAAACTCACATAATCCTGTCTCATTAAACACTGATATTAGCTTTTTCCTTGGAAAAGGACCGATTTTTCTGCTTCTCATGAATCACACGACCCTGCAGTTGTATCCAATGCTTTATCCGTTTTATTCTGTCTTTAATGATTTGGTTCTAAATGCCTATAAGCAATTAATTAGTAGGATTGCAGGATGTTCTCGACTTACCACTGTGCCTCCTACTGGTCGTGTTATCTCTGACCTAGCGTGTGGTCAGTGTAATCGATTTTAGCATATTTCTGTGCTTCCACAACATAATTTAACAAACTGTACCAGATATGCAAGTAGGACGACCCCGCTTTTATCACGATGTAACCTTATTCCATTGACGACATCCCAGTGTTTAAGCCTGTCGGTCGCGTGAGAAGCTGAAGCTTTCTTGTTGCTGAAGTTATGTTATTTGACGAGTTTATAAAGCTGCTGGGAGAACTTGGTACCTATCAGAAGCAACGATACGCGCTTATTTGTGCGGCGTCATTTTATTCGGTCGTGTCCACCCTCTGCATTGTATTCTATGGCGCGGAACCCATTCACCATTGTAAAATACCAGAGACTCAAATGGAACTCATGATCAGACTGTACGGGAACTTGTCAAAAGAGGATGTGTATAACCTCTCTATACCATATAGGAAAGATGGGAAACGAAGCGGTTGTCTTCTAAATCTGCTCAGTGAACGAACACCTATGATCAATGAAAGCTTGCAGAACTGGAATGAAGAGGTGTCCCATGCCGTTTCATCGTCATCAAATTATACGTATGATGAGAATGTCACTTATTCAGCATCACATCCTTGGATTGATAGAACTAGATATCTTGTCGAACCCCAGCCGTGTACAAATGGGCGTATGTACAGTCAGAAGATCTATGGGTCCACAATAGTCTCAGAGGTATGAGCGACAATAGGCATAATGGTTATCTTTGATGTTGTAATTGGAATAAATAAAGGGGATTATTAATTATTATATACATTAAAGGACGCCCGCTTTCTCTCTCTCTCAGCCACACATTCGTAAAACACGCTGATATAGGGGAAACCGGGGCTAGTTGGCCCAGTTAGACACTTTTGGCCTTGTAGAGCCAACTAGGAATAAGTTAGAGTAACAAAACCGGTTTCGAAGTAAGCCCCTTGAACTAAGCTACGTATGCAACGTCATTATTTTTCAAATATAATGCCAGATCTAGGGAATTTGACAAAAAAAAAACGCAATTGACGCCAGGGAGGCCAACTTGCCCTGGGGCGGGGCAAGTTGGCCCCTTATACGAAAATGAAGAAAGTGTCCCATGTAAAAGCCTTGAAATACATTTTTATACATTTTTAATTTATTAAATTGATTTTTGAGAGTCTTTGATGAATAAATAGTTCAAATGAGGCAGATTTATTGAGGTTTCCGTACGTCACGTTGTATGTGTTGAAAGAACCAAAATATCTATCAATAAAATTTGTTTTGTTTTATTTAAGAATAAATTAACAATGGTATAAAGCAGGTTTTTAATGAATGAAAACGAATAATAAATTTTCGTTTGAAAAAAAAGTATCAAATTCAGTTTTAAACTGGTAATTTTTTAATAAACCATTGAGTTTGTTTCAACAACGGTCTGTAGCTCTGTTGCGCGAAAAGGATTGTGGTCAATATGAGGGTCCAACTTGCCCCGAGTCAAGGGGGCCAACTAGCCCCATGTGCACATTTTTAATTTTAAAGGATGGTAGCCATTTATGGTGCTAGAATGAACAACGATTATATATTTCTGTGAAACTTGAAACAATGAGCTTCAGTTTGATGCCCTATACATATACTATATTCGATCAAAAGCTTATGAAAATAGAATTTAAAGTCTCTTTAAAGATGCATACCAAGTCAATTTTTTGTCACAAAAACCAACCAAATGCCAGCATATAGTTTCAAGTAGTATAACTAAGAGAATTACCAAGAGGCATTGTTTAATTTTACCCGAAAATGATGTTTGATCGGATTTTTCTGCTGGCATTCTAAGCTGTATGTCCATGGGGCAGGAAAGTAGGTCACGGAAGTAGGTTAAATTTACAACCAAAAATTTAAAGAAAGGGGCAGTCTAAAGGTCTTTTATGGCTGATCGAGTGATCTATTCAGTTTATCCCTTGGCATGTCGAATTTATTTGAGTCATATAAGAATCTAATAGAAGTGGTTTACATGTGTTACTGGGAATCCACACTCCACCGATGCTCGGTTCGTATGTACCTTTAATAAAGTTACTTTAAGATGCTAAATTCTTTCATTTGGACTCACTGCCTAAATAAAACTTCTTTACGACCGACGTTTTCTCAGCACTATTGGATACGGTTTCTTTACTAAATGATGTGATCAATTTTTTACCCCATAGTTACTTTTTCATAAATTGATGGGGGGGGGGGGGGGGGCAACTTACCCCGGGATCCAACTAGCCCCGGTCTCCCCTAAGTGCGACTTTAAATTGATGACATACTACAGGAACATAAGCAACTTAAGAGATTTGTACATTTTATGCCCGACGAAAAAATAATATAATAAGTTTAATTCAAAAGTGTCATTGCAGTTTGATTTGGCCTGTGAGAATGCATGGCAACTCAGCACGTGCACTTCCATCTTCTTCTCTGGTAAACTTCTGGGCGTGCTTGTGTCCGGTTTTCTGTCAGACAGGTAACATATTTTCGAATGGAACACACTTCCTAAAATAGTCATGTCGCTCTGAGAAAATGGTCTCAATAATTCACACTGCATAGCAAATGTTTTCAATTCATTTCTTTAAACATTGCGCATATACCTTTGCTTTTACATTTTATCTATCAAATATAAACCATTTGTTTTCGCGTCATCAGTCGGAACACTTAAAAGGTATGCGGACCCTATCACTTGCTTTGAACGTCAACATTAGAAGAATATAAACCAATGACGAATGAAGAAACCGCCCCTATCAACGTGGAAAAATAATAAAGGAATCTGTAAAACTGTTCCCATTTATCCAGTCCGCTGTCTATGATTTTTTTTATGTTATTTCTTACAGATTTGGACGGAGGCCGGTGTTTTTGGGTAGTGTAATTGTCTTAGCAGTTTCAGGGATTGCACTGGCGTTTTCTCCAAACATGACGGTGTTTTGCGTTTTGTTTGTCATCCAAGGCACCAGTGACTCTTGTATGTGCATGGCACTGGTTACCCTAGGCGAGTGACTTTTTAAAGATATTTTCTAGTTTGTTTTCATGTCTATATACAATGATATATTTAAACGTAAGCCTAAGTTATGCTACTTTTTAAAAGTCTTGTGAAATATACCTATTGTACCTTTAATCATGTATGTATGCATGACCTATTATAAACTGAAATTTTATACACTTTTTATTTATAAACCAACCTGTTACTTGCCTAAACCCTAAAGTAGGGTCTATTTGTATAACATCCATCCGAAATTTACATAGTTTGACATGTTGTTATTGATTTAAAGACTCGTATGAAACGCCAAATACTCGACCGTCATATACAAAACCTATCTTTATTAAAGGATTTTGTCATTTGATAATTATATTCTTATAGGCATGGAGTTCGTCGGGCCAAGCAAAAGGAAAATAGCAGGCACTGTGATGGGCATGTGTTACGGACTGGGACATACACTTTTAGCCGTGGAGGCTTATTTCTTCAGCAACTGGCGCCACCTGGCGTTAGTAGCAGGTTCTCCAGGGGTCGTCATTATACTCTTCTGGTTGTAAGTGGGTCTGTTCTCACGTCAAAATTTCAATACAAGCGAATTATCGACCGTGAATGAAACATAAAATGATTTTTTCCTATCGTTTTATTATACTAAACCTGCTTATTTACATCTTGTAAACACATTTAAATGATTTTTCGTAGATTCAGTATCAATTGATGACATTCCCTCTGAAACTCCCATCTATTGCCTATCATTAAACGACCTTTTATTCTATTTAATCAATGCATTTGACGTCTTTACTACACCTGAACACAATGTATGTATAAGGCAAAGAGTAGTTACCAAATGCAAAATGTGACATAATTAACGGAGAGCAATTGTATGCATAATCTTTCGGCATAACATGACAATACCCAGAGCAGAAGTACCTCTAATATTCGACCTTTTGTGTTTAGCTTTCTTCCCGAATCTGCCCGCTGGTTACTGTCTCGCGGCAAGCATAAGGAGGCAAAGGCGATCATCGCCAAAGTAGCCGCAGTCAACAAGGTAACAATAGAGGAGGACACGTTGGAGCGGCTTTTTAAAGAGGAAAACGAGGAAAAGACAACCAGAACGCATTCCCCTTTGGATCTTTTTAGGACGTGGAAGAGAGCGAGACTAGCTCTTTTGCATGCTTTCATTTCGTAAGTGACACCATGCATAATATATGTGATAACACCATGTTGGTAATTCGTTTGCCTACCAGCTGGCTAAGATGATATGGTAAAGAGTTCGTATCTCATGCGGTGTTTCGTGGGTTCGATCCCTAGTTGAGTATTGCCAGTTTTGATGCCAGTGCCCTATCCCCTCCCCACATCAGGGCCCGCTTCCCCATTCTGAAATTTTTGGAGTAATTAGATTTGATAACATACTAGGTTGAATTTATTTCATTGGTCGATTTTATCTTGAATAATTTTTTATCTGTATCTTTCCAGGGCCGTCACAGGGATATGCTACTATGGACTTGCTTTAAATGCACAAGGACTTGGTGGCAGTATATACATCAACTTTGCATTGCTGGGGGCTGCAGATATCCCAGCACAACTGGTTTCTATGTTATTCCTGGATAAAATTGGGCGAAGAAAACTCCTCTTGTTGTCATTGTGTGGAGGTGGAATTTGTTGCATCGTTTCAGGATTAATCCCCAGAGGTTTGTATTTTTGCGTATTTGGCTAATGGGATAAAACAAAAATGTTGTAAATTTCCTCTTAAGGGGCAAAGTAATTGTTCGAAACACGCCACCACGCTGGTTTTGATCTCGCTTTGATGCTATACCCTTTATGCCCCCCTCCCCCCCGTGAACACCAGTACATCAATTCATTAAAAAGACTATCCAAACATTTTTTTCAGATCATCTTTTGAATTTAAGTGGTTCTGACACTATCTATTTTCATCAGAATTTTCCTTTGCTTTTTATGTGACATATTCATTTATATAATAATTATCAATTGCCGAATTCTTATTTCGATATAAATTTCAAGTTCTGAACAAAAATCCAACTTGGTCTCAAATGCGCCTCAGTGACCGAGAAGGCATTTTATCGGTTCTCCAGTAGATTCACTCTGTTATAATTTAATTTCAGACTTCGAGTGGGCTGTCATAGCTATGGCAGTGATGGGGAAAATGGTAATAGGTGCTTGTAAAGACGTGCTTAACATTGTGGCTGTTGAAATGTACCCCACCGTGATACGGTATGCACTTAATTTTTTATGGATATAAAGAAAGAGAACAAGGCGATTATAAGTGGGAAGAAACCGTTAAGAATGTGCAGAACTTCTTCTCCAGAACTACTTTGCCTCAGAACCGAGTGCCAAAATCACATTTGTGCAATCTTTCGATTCGCAGCATTCAATTTTTTTATTAAATAAAAGATGTGTGAATAAACATTAAAGTTACTCAATTACTACTAACACAATGATTCACTAGCGTTTTTCCTATTGCGTTTGACTCTTATAACAGTAAGTGTATTGTACACAAACATTTTCATAGTATAAGTTTAAGCAAATGCTCATAAGGTCCTTTTTTCTTTGATAATTTTAGATTGAGGCGGGAAACAAGTGTGAAAGAAAAACGAGCCCAGAGAGAGACAAGTTTTGTAGTAACATATTATTCCACGTATTCTCTTCTTTCAGAAACATTGGAGTGACCTTCTCTAACTCCTTTTGTAGAGCTGGAGGGCTTGTGGCCCCGCAGATTTTATTTCTTGCACATCTTTACCGGCCCTTGCCATTTATCACATGGGGAACTCTTTCTTTACTCGGAGGGATACTAGCCATGCTTCTTCCTGATACGCTTGGGAAACCACTTCCACAGACCCTGGAAGCCTGGGATGCTAGACTAAATTGTGACAAGTGATTATGTTTCTCACTTTAATTTTGAAGATAAATAATAATCACCGTGTTAAACTTGTTAAAGAAATTAATAAATCTAATTATAAAGCTATGGAGATCAACTAAAACTAGGCACAAAACACCATACGTGTAGCTTTCGATATATTTGCCTTCTTCATAAATAATTTTAGTCCCTGAAGAAGGCACTTACACCGTATGCCGAAAGCATATGATGGCAATGTTGACAAATGCCTATTTTAAACTTAATGCTTATTTGCATTTGTCTAGTTTGAATATTTCGGGGTTTTTTTTAGTAAAAGGTAATTATCATTGTCTTGTACACATGTGAGATGCCATTGGGTCGCGTTTAGGCATTAAACACAAGTTTTGACATTTTTATGAATTTTATATTTTCAGTTTGGAATTAGACACAGATATTCCGGTTCATGAAGGAAGCGAACGCGTACAAATGTCAAAAATATGAGGCAAGGTACCGGGTAATACCAGTTATTACAACTGTCCAGGATAATTTGTCACCGCTTCAAATGATGGACTTCTTACAGTTGACAGAAGGCAATCCGTTACAGATGCTGGTTAAATTTCATCACATCCTTGCAAGCTTTGGCATTGAAGGAGACTAATGAAAAAAAAAAAGACTTTTAGTATGTGGTATAGTGTTTAAATTCCAATGATAGTTTACAAGGGTGGATCCAGGGGAGGTTCCACGCACGGTTTCTGGAAAACAGCCAGAATTTTCCAAGAATCATTCAAATTACCTCCACTTTTTAAAGATAACCGCTGCCAAATATATGTAGTTTTTGACCAGGCGTAATATCTGACACGTTTCCAAAAGGCAGTTGCTGCTATCTCAGAATTAAGTAAGGTCTGGCTGGAATATACGTTTAGAAATAAGCATGCTATTTCATACAAAACAGTGAACCATTAAGAATCTTCACAACGTTGGCGTTGTGGTTGCGTCATATTTTAATGTGAATATTATTTAAGGAAATAGCTACATGTACATCATTCTCAATACGAAAGAAGAGAACGGTGGAGCTAGGTCCGTTATGCAACATTCATGGATAGTGTCATACAGAGTATACTTATAACTTAAATTAAACTTATATTTAAACTAGGTGCATTTTGGCGAAGGTAGGTCTACGACTTTGTACAAATTAGGTAAAAGGATGTACCTTTATGTGGTGGCGGAGATATTTGCAATATAACTTCAACGTAGATGTAAACAACACATAGTAATACAAACAGTAGGCCCTATAGGGTTAGTAACTTACCAATGCACTGAGTAGTAACGTGGGTCCATGCATTTCATCTTAAGTGGTCGTCAATTTAATTGTGGTCGCCACAATCTCATTTTAAACCGACCTTACATTGTTCGGTACGCATTAGATAGGCGGAGTGAAAACAAGCATCAGTCGAACTGACATAAACAGCCAACGTTAAAGTAATTTAATGTCTTGCAAAGGAGACCGATGTGTTATGGTGCGCAGAGGCCGACAGTTTAGTCCCTCCATTCCAAGGTGGGTTTATTTTCAGCAATGCCACGTAACCCTATCTTCGACCAGGCTGACGAGCTGGGCCAGTGATCTCCTCATTCCTCGATCTCTTGTTGTTGCAATATTAAAAACAGGTATTTGTAAATACGAACCCTTACTATGAACGGAGTACACGTTTCACACCCACGTTTCATCGTTACGTTACGTGGTTCCCACGTAAGTTTGTAACCGTTTTTGAGGTGAAATACACGTTTCACCCCCACGTTACCTATAACGTGGCAGCAACGTTACTTTGAACGTGGATCCAACGTCAAATTGTGAGAGGTTTGGACGTGAAATACACGTTTCACCCCCCACGTTACCTATAACGTGACAGCAACGTTACTTTGAACGTGGATCCAACGTCAACTTGTGAGAGGTTTGAACGTGGAATACACGTTTAACCCCCACGTTACCTATAACCTGGCAGCAACGTTACTTTGAACGTGGATTCTACGTAGACTTTTAAGAGATTTGAACGTGGAATACACCTTTCACCCCCACGTTACCTATAACCTGGCAGCAACGTTACTTTGAACGAGGATTCTACGTAGACTTTTAAGAGATTTGAACGTGGAATGCACCTTTCACCCCCCAGTTACTTATAACGTGGCAGCAACGTTACTTTGAACGTGGATCCCACGTAAAATTGTAAGAGATCCCATGTAAATTTGTAACTTTTTTCGACGTGGAATACACGTTTCACCCCCACGTTTCCTATAACGTGACAGCAACGTTACTTTGAACGTGGATCCCATGTAAATTTGTAATTTGTTTTCGACGTGGAATACACGTTTCACCCCCACGTTACCTATAACGTGGCAGCAACGTTACTTTGAACGTTGATCCCACGTAAACTTGTAAGAGGTTTGAACATGGAATACACGTTTCACCCCCACGTTACTTATAACGTGGCAGCAACGTTACTTTGAACGTGGATCCCACATAAAGTGGTAATTGGTTTGAACGTGGAATACACGTTTCACCCCCACGTTACCTATAACGTGGCAACAACGTTACTTTGAACGTGGATCCCACGTAAACTTGTAAGAGGTTTGAACATGCAATACACGTTTCACCCCCACGTTACTTATAACGTGACAGCAACGTTACTTTGAACGTGGATCCCACATAAATTTGTAATTGGCTTGAACGTGGAATACACGTTTCACCCCCACGTTACCTATAACGTGGAAACAACGTTACTTTGAACGTGGATCCCACGTAAACTTGTAAGAGGTTTGAACGTTTTGAATGTTTCAACCCCACGTGTAACGTGACAGTAGCGTCAATTGGAACACGTTTCCCACGTAAATCTGTAACCTGTAACGTTGATTTCCCACGTCACATATGTACCACATTTCGCCACGACGTAAGGACGTTTTGTGTTTGCTTGGCATCTTAATACAAGTTTGGTACTAGGATATACCTTTGTTCGTTGGCAGAAATATTTGAAATAGAGTTCAGCGTAGATGTTAACAATAGAAAGTAATTCAAACAGCATAGTTGTTACCACAGTACTGAGTAGTAACGTCGACCTATGCGTTTCATCTTACCTGATCGTCAATTTAATTGTGGACGCAGCAATCTCAGATCGATCTTACATTGTTCGATATGGGCCTACCCATTAAATAGGCGAAATGTAAACAAGCATCAATCGAACCGACATAAACAGCCGACATTAAAGTAATTTATTAACGGCATGATTTGCAGAGGAGACCGAGGTGGCAAGGTGCCCAGAGGCCGACGGTTAAATCTCTGCCTTCCAGGTGGGTTTATTTTCGGCAATACTACGAAACCCTACCCTCCACCAGGCTGACGAGCTGGGCCACTGATCTTCTCATTCCTCGATCTCTTGTTGTTAACAGGTATTTGTAAATACTAACCCTTGTTAAAATTGTGAAAGAGTGTACCTTCCCCCCTGTAGTGTTGTTACAAGTAAGGGGCTGCCGTAGTGAACCGGTATAGGCAACATCAGCTACGTAAACCGCTCGAAGTGAACGGGGCATATAGCTTACTGGTAGCACTGTACGTAGGTCGCCAGAAAGCTGTTTTTCACTTCACATAAGGAGGAACGTAGTCATACAGGTAGAGAGGATTGCATAAGCGGTTTGACCTATCAGTATAGCTGTAGCAGCCCAAATATTTCCACAATCTTATTTGTTAATACAGTGAGTGGGATGGTCAGTGCATTAAGTGGGGGCACGAGGAACATCGGGTCAAATCACTTGGGCTCCATTGTAAGCTCGAGATCCAGCTTATTTTCCACATTTTTCAACACATCCAGTTCGAGACGGCGTCTCTCTCACAATCATGGTATTCACACAGCAGACCTAACATGGCAACAGGTGGGGCCACAGGGAATATTGTAGTGTTAACTTGCTCGAAACCACCTGTTAATATCTCGTGCACAGTGTGTCATCACTACCTAGCCCCTTCGGACTGCAAGACTAAAGTTTGGAGATTTGATAGGCAGTAGATATATTTTAGTCTTTTGCACTCAGGTTTTGCTGTGGCCCAGTGTAATATAGCGCATAACATCCATTGAGTAATTAAGTACCCATTGACCTTTTATATTATGTCGACAAGCGATAAAATTCATCTGTGAGAGCTCAGTGCGTACACAGCTATTTGGCTGCAAGGGGGCCTTGTCTGGTATAAGGTAGATATTTTTGATAATTTTTAAAAACTTTAATTGTCTTTGCAACTAGAATATGTTTCATTTTAAATTAGCTCGTTTGATTCAGATATATTTGTATTCAGGACTCAATTGACTTGTGTGTATATGGTCTTGTGCATTTTTTCTGTTCATTGACCTACTGTGGTAGAAAAATAACCTAAGTCGTGCAGACCAAATTTGATTTCCTAGCATCTGTATTTTAATATTTTTAAAACAGTAGCTTTGTGTTTTTTTCTCCGTGCCAGAAACCATTACAACCGTTACTGGCGTCCAAAGGAAGACGCGTTTCCCTGGCGACAGATAAGGACCAAAATGAAAAAGTGAGAAAAAACAATTTGTCTAGCAGGCTAGCAGACCTAAACCTTTACAAACAATGAACTTCGACGAATTTCTTAAAATTCTAGGCGAGTTTGGTTCGTACCAAAAGCGAAGATATGCCTTGATATGCATAATGGCGTGTTACTCCGTATTATCTACATTAGGCATAGTGTTTTACGGCGCCGAACCTGAACACCATTGTAAACTACCTACGTCACAGGTGGAACACGTGACCAAGCTGTATGGAAACGTCACACGTGACGAGCTCTTAGAGCTGTTTGTACCGTACACGAAGGAAGGAAAACGAAGTGGTTGCGCACTGTATCGCTTTAACCTAGGGTCCATGAATTCAACAGTCATCGCATTGCTGAAGAATAGTTCCCTAGGTGGGGATACTGTAGATGAAATTGCATCAACGATGAATTATACGCTTGATAATGACCCAGATATTATCTGGAATCTTACTCTTGGAGAGAGAACCGACGCCCATCCTTGTCCTGGCCAAAGAGAGTACAGCAAGGATATCTATAAATCCACCGTTGTTTCTGAGGTAAACTACTTTTCGTATTTACAGTCGCTGTGCTAGTTTTGTTATGATTGTTGAACTTGTTTTGTAGATGAACCCTCATTGACATTAAATCCCACATCAGTCATCAAAATATTATTTAAACATCTACTTGAAAGCAGTTGTTGAGACTATGATATTTTTGTACCGGAATAATTTTCAATAACAGGTAGATTTTTTTTTGTTTTGTTTTGTGTTGAAAAAATAATTGATTGCATTCCAATTCCAGTTTGACCTTACGTGTGAGAATGCTTGGCAACTCAGCACGTGCAATTCTGTATTTTTCGGCGGTAAACTGGTGGCCTTGCTGGTAGCGGGCGTGATGTCGGATCGGTAAGGTAGCTACGTGAATAGTTGACCGCTTTTATTTATTTTTTTTCTAATTTGAAATCAATTAATTCAAGAATATCAGCAAATTTGATGGTATTTTAATATTAAACTATTAAAATAGTTATTTTAATAAAGCACATACTTTTCACAGAAAACACGCCTTCAACTGCTCTACAAACGCAAACAGACGTTATCGACAGTCCTGTTTAAGTTGCAGATGGAAGTCAATATCGCTTTAAATGACATAACCTTTCTACAAATGTTTTTTTTTTTTTCAGGTTCGGACGCCGTCCAGTTTTTCTGGTGAGCGTAATACTTCTAGCAGCCTCTGGGATTTCGCTGGCGTTTGCCCCAAATATGGCGGTGTTTTCCGTACTTTACGTTATCCAGGGTGCAAGTGACGCCAGCATGTATATGACGCTGTATACCATGGGTAAGTGTTAAAATGGCGTGGTCTTATACATTCAGCATTGAATTCATGTATTCAAAACGGTTAATGAACAACAATTGACCAACTAATTATTAGTATAAAACGATAAAATGCATATGTACACTTACATCGATCCTTTTTATCTTAAGACCAACTAATAACTGCATCTTAAGACCAACTAAAATCATTTGGTTACTACAAATATATCTGTAATTTGCATAGAGTGTAATATATTTATATAGATGATAGCGTTACATGACACCGACCAGGTGCTATATTGCCCGTTCTCTTCATGCGTACGAGTTAAACTCTCTAAATTGCGAGTGCTCAAATTTATTTACCTTGTTTTTTCCTAGAAATATTAAAAACACAAAATTATAATCACGTTGTTAACTGAATTCAGTACCTCCGCTACATGGAGACCATTCGACCAACATTGGGTAATTTCGTACGTGCGACAGCACACCAAATCCTACGTCGTTGCTAGTTGTAGGCTTTTAAGCTAATTAAAATTGGCATAGATAGTTTAAGTTCTTACTTTATTTTAACTTCGTTGTCCTTACTGCAAAACATTTATCGTAGGGATGGAATTTGTGGGTCCGAGTAAGAGGAAGATCACCGGCTTGTTTATGACTGTTTGCTTTGGATTAGGCCACTCGCTTTTAGCAATCGAAGCGTACCTGCTCCCAAACTGGAGACATCTAGCTTTGGTGGCAAGTTCACCAGGTGTTATTTGCATATTCTTTTGGTTGTAAGTAATCTTTTATTTACGTTTGTGTGATTTTTAGGCTGGGAGCCGATTTAATGAAATGAACACTCTTTTATAAAAGAATTACTATATAATTATATCAATATATAATTTATAGATTGTATTCATTATAATATTGAAGTCAAAGCAGCTCCGTGTTCATGCACTTGCTGGTTAAACGACATATGAATTCAGATATGTCCACTAGACAAGTGTTCTCTTTAACCGGTTACTAAATAATGATTGCCGGTTTTTTTTTCGTGAGTTGATTTATAATAACTTAATTTATCTGAGTTAAAAACGTTTATTATATCAGATTTATTTCTATGTAACAAATGCTATATGTTCTGTATTTAATTTGTTTTTCGGTGTGCCTATTGAAATTATGGATACTTAATTTTGCTGTTGGTATAAACTTTATATTTAAAAAACGTGTCCCTTTCTTGTTAGCTTCCTATCAGAGTCCGTGCGCTGGTTACTAGCACGTGGCAGGCATGAGGAGGCAAAGAAGATCGTTAACAAAGTAGCCGTAGTTAACAAGGTTAAGCTTGAGGAGGCCACATTGGAGCGTCTTTTCACAGAGGGAGACGAGGAAAAAAAGACATCTACGCACACCCCTATTGACTTGTTGAGAACTTGGAATCGAGCGAAACTAACCATTATTATCATTATATGCTGGTATCATTGCTTTTTAATTTAGTTTTTTTTTTTTTCAGTTTTGTACAAAGTTTATTCACAATAATGTTAAAATGCCCCATGGACCGAAATTGTTATGCAGTGCTTGAAATTAAAGCTGTCACACTGCATATTAGCCATCACAGGAAGACATGCGTAGTTCCTTTGTCTTTGTCTGTGACATGTTCGACCTTGTATGTTGTATTGTGTCGATTCTTTTGTGAACAATGGCTTGTAGCCCTATGGTATTAATCAAGTATTCCCTATATTATTGGTGTTTTTGCCAGGTTAATAAACGACTTATGCTACTATGGTCTTGCTCTTCACGCCCAGGGGCTTGGTGGCAGCATATACCTGAACTTTGCCTTACTGGGAGCTGCAGACATTCCAGGACATATAGTGGGCATGTTCATTTTGGATAAAGTTGGGAGAAGGAAAATTCTGCTAGTGACACTGCTACCCGGGGGAGTTGCCTGTATAGTGTCAGGCTTGCTCACCAAAGGTACCCGTCGTCTTTTATGTTTTAGAGTCGACACAGATTCTTTAGAAGTTTTTTTAGTAGCAATTATTACGTGTGCTTATGGAAGACATGATTTGTTTCTTTATTGCTATTCTAGCAAATGTAATGAGACGACCGAATCCCACAAACATTCTCGTTACGTGCATTAAAACAGATTTTTTAATGAACTTCACTATCATTTATCGTAAATTTTATTCGCTGAGTTGTGTCATTTCTACTAAAATAATGTGAAAATGCGAACCTTTTCAGACCTACAGTGGTTGATAATAACGTTGGCGGTGATAGGGAAGATGTTCATTAGTTTTGCTGGAGACGTGGTACAACTGGTGGCAGCGGAGATATATCCCACTGTAATAAGGTATTTGTAGAGACCACTGGAAACGTTCTGTCCCATATACGATCGTGTTTATGAGTATTGTTTTATTCTTAACTTTCAGTCACGGAAGGAACCACGTTTCGTGTGTGATTTAAAAAAAATAAAGGAACTTAAAAAGATCCTGCTTAGTGGTCCACTTAGCCTTATATATAATCAAAACTTGGACGATGAAATATCCAAAATCAAACCAAATTTATCATTTATTTGTAATTTAATTAATTTTCATTTATTTATTTTATTTTTATTTATTTATTTATTTATTTATTTATTTTGCATAGACATGTGGGCATTAGTTTCTGTGCTTCTGTCAGTAGACTGGGTGCCGTTATAGCTCCACAAATCTTAGCCCTGCGGCATATATACAAACCATTGCCATTCATTGTATGGGGCACTTTAACGATAGCGACTGCATTGCTGCCCTTTCTACTACCTGAAACCCTTGGGCTGTCACTTCCACAAACTTTAGAGGCGTGGGATGCCAGACTGAATCATGGCAGGTAACTGTAGGCTTTATGAGTTTTATATGTTTTTTATAATAAAAAATGACTCTGTCCAAAAATTGAACTTTGATTTGATTTTTTAGTAAACACCCCTCACATTGTTAACGTTGGTTTTTATTGTAACCATGATGATATACATGTATGCAAGTACTTTGCAACCTTAAATTCACATATCCCATTATCAATTTTCATAACTTGATTTTAAAAAATTCCGCAAGGCATCAGTGCACTTTCGTATAAAAGGAAGTTTTACTGATATTTTTAGCCTTGATGACGCTGATGACGAAAGTGTTGACCTCCAGACCAAACAGGAGACGAAAGACCAAAGCGGTGAGGGTTGTTACAGAAGTCACGAAGAAGGAGATCACCTGGAACTCGCCCCTATTAACGCGTGACATGCAGTGTATATCAGAAACAGTCAAGTGTTCACGACAATTACCTCAGTGTTAACGACAATTACCTCAAGGACTGGTGTACAAAAACTGAAGATCCGTTATTTTTTTTTTGGCCCCTGTTTCACAAAGAAACTTTAGTCCGGTTTCCTGGCTAACATTTTTGTTACCAAGGTTACATGGTCACATGCAGACATTTTACCCTATCAGGAACAATTTTACAGCTCTCTATATCTCATGGACATCATCTGAGTCAGGGAACTGTGTAAAGTTTTGTATGAAATTCGGTCCTGCTGGGACTTGAGCTGAGAAGGAAAAGAAAACGTTTTAACTTCTTTTGTTTTGTTTCTGTTTTTTTTAAGACGTTGTCACTTGAGCTTTAAGCAATGCGTGAGTTATTTTGGTACAGGTACCATTATGGAAGGATAAATGTAATTATTTGACGTTCGTTGACTGTGAACATGAAATAAACACCATTACATTTACATGTAAATGTTGTTGATACTCCGAACCAGTTTCCTGTTGAATATAAAAATATCTTCTCTGTTGATGACACCGCGAGAAAAATTCTTCTCGTGTGCTATTTTATGCAATTATTTTAATAATATTTGTATAAGATGACTGCCAAACTGATGTGATATTCAACAAAATTGAAGCCTAGTCCACATCAAGCTTGATCTACATTACCCGTCACTGCACTTGGATCTATTTTAATGTCTTGATTCACACACTTAATTTTTTTTCTTAATATTGCAAATGAAGATGCCTGTTATTGTTATGATGTTTCTAACCACTTCACGGTGACTATAAGTTAAATTCTGGTTCGTGCTTAGTTTACTCGAGACACGGGAGAAAAACGAAACGCGTAAAGTCGTCATTGGACCATTCAGAATGAGAAGAGCCGAGTGCTAGCTTGGACACGACCTAAATATGGCGGACCTACATGAAAAGAAAACCGCTTAATCCTATAATGGTCTTTCCACCTCTCACACGCCTCCCCACGTGTCATCCCTGCAGGGGCACAGTAATTAAATCTCGACTCAATTCAACCGGTCGAGGGCCTAGCTAGCACTCGGCTTTTCCCATTCTGAATGGTCCCATTATGTACACGCAGTTCAGTCTCTAGACCTCCAAATTGGTATGCCAGAGCATGTCTAAGCAAATTTGCTCACGTAAATCTGGCAGTGTTAAGATTTAAATTTTTGAAACTGAACTAATGACAAAAATATTTGCCGAGCGAGTGGCAAATGTAAAAAGTAAAGGAGATTTTTAACTATCATATGTAGAGCACAGGATTGGACAATTGTTTTGTCTCGTTTCAGAGCTATCTGACCCACCGTCCCCCCCCCCCCCTCCCAATTACACACGGCCTTGATTTCTTGATTTTACCTTGTTGTGCATAAAGATTGACAGACATCGGTAAAATCCCAATCAAAATGCGCCATGTTTTTAATTACAAAATTGGCAGCAGTATGGGTTAGGGTAGGAGGTTAAACTATGGGCGCATTCAGAGCAAGTCGATTCGCGGACTTACAGATCCGCGAATCTAACATGGCCGACCCACTTGAAAACTTGCTGCATTATCCCCTAATAGACAGTGAATAGATTACCCGCAGGAAATACGCGGTAAGCTTTCAAGTGGGTCGGCCATATTTGATCCGCGCATCTGTTTGTCTGCGGATCAACACTATTGTGAATGTGGCCCTTGTTTTCACGCTTTACTGGCACTAGTGCTTTTCAAACCCTGCCTTTGTCAAAGCTGATGAATACCCGTTGAACAAAATGCTGTAGATATGCAGATTGCATATACACAGGCACAACTAACACAATTTTATGAACACCTGGCACAGCTTTCTTCACGGTTGCATGCAAAGAAACTCGTGGTGGCTATAAATAGCATCATAATGTTACGACGCTCATTAGATAAGATACACGCATCGGTATTTTTATGGAAGTTACTTATGTTACTTTTTAAATAGACAGGCGTAGCTCCAGAAAACGAACGAACAAATAAAGTGTCAAAAGATCGCCGTTTGATAGTTAAGGTAATGTCTAATCCTCATAGAATGTCTTCTTGTTATTCAGTTTAGTTTTTCTCCGATAAAAGGAAAGGCATATCTCACCTTTGAAGGGAACCCTGCTACAACTTGTTCTCTGAGGTGTCATGTTCCACGGACAGTTAATATTTCAAGCAGTAAACAATGTTCTGATAATTTTTTTACTATCATCTTGATCTATAGAACAGTTCTTAAGATATACGAATGCAAGTTACTCCGATCGATTGGTTGATGCGTTCAAAGCAGTTCAAAGCGTTCAAATTTGCTCTTAGTTGTCTGGGATATTCACGAACAAATCTAATCTTTATTTCCTTATCTGTATCTCAAAAATACTAACGTTTTTATCTTTGAATATTTATTTATCTTTAAATCCTTTTTTCCTTATCCGACAGTACTTGCAGCTTTAACGTCTGCATTTGTGACCTTTGACACGAAACACAAAGTCAGTAAGGCCAAGAGATGTACGGTACCGACAGGAAAGGCATATAGAGAACCAATAACAATGGGAACTCGGCTCGTTAAAACTAGGGTTAAAACTACTACCAGACACTTTTGTTGATAGAGATGTTTAAGTAAACTGTCGGGTTGGGAGTGTTGCTTCGCTTGCGTGCGTGCATGTGTGCGCGTGTGCTTGTGTGTTGTACATGTAACAAGAAAGCTGTCAGAAGTAATACAATAATATGGGAGAACCCGGATTTATGAGCGCGTTTTATATGAAATAATTTTCTGCATTGAAACATAGTAAAGGTTTAGAGGCAATAAGAAAAACTGTTAAATGTCCTTTTTTAGTCGAAGCAAAATGATACCGTGTACCTCATATCAGTTGCAATAAAATTATTGAAGAGTTGAATTCGGTAGCAAACCATTTATGTCGCAAGTAACGGTTCATGGAGTTCCTTGAATTAAAGTCATCTTGCCAGGTGTTTTACACGTTTTTAATGGCCCCATGTTTGCAATGGCAATATGAGTTCAAGGTGATGGAAGGAGACGAGAACAATGATGATCCTTACAGCACCTGTTTGGAGGCTTTTTTGAAATTGGAATCAGAAGATGTGGGAATACCTACACGTTCTGGTAACAGTGAGGGTGGGAGATATCCAGACTGAACGCGTTCGACATTGCTCAGGCAAGACTGAACATGTAAAGGGCAGATATGGAACACTCATATCTTTTAAAAGAACCGAAATAAAATTGAGCAGGGTTGTCTAAAACGGCAATGTTCTTTATTGCTTATCTGTGTAGACCTGTAGTTTGTTCCCGTATTTTTTCTTTAATTATACACATAATCTAGCTTTGGTATTAAATGTCATGTTTTAACCGACACAGGAATTCCAAAGCCGTTATTCTTTTCTTTTCTACAGGGATAAAGTTGGTTGTAGTAAATGGAGTAACCCCCTGTGTGTGTATAACCCTGAAACCGAAGAATTTTGTTTGGACACGGAATTCAATAATTTTGAAAATGTATCCTCACGCTATATGTTTATATGAAAAATTTTGTCGGAAAGGATGAGCAGCCTTTGATATTTTACTAAGATGACTTTTGGCTGGATACGTAAACACGCAATGTATTTGCGGTGCCGTGAGTTATCTGGAAAATTACAAATGCAAAAAGAAGCAACTGGCAATCCTTTGGGCTATCAGTTGTTTCTCAGTTTGAGACTTTTTTGATCATCATGAAATCATTATTGTTGGCCTGATACGAAGCATCTCCATTAGGTTTGCGTAAGTGCGCTTTTTCTCAGTCAATTCAACGGTTCCGAAGTGTGATTCCGCCCTGAACGTTATAATCGACCACCGCTATGCATGTTTTAATGATGTTTTTCTGACATTTTTGCCGTATTGTTTTCCTTTCCGTTTCGCTGAATGAGCAGCAGTCTTCTAAGAAAAGAATGCATAACGTGCCTTTATTGCTTTGTAGAAATACTGTTTTCAATATTTTATTGAAAAGAGCAGTCGTCGGTACACCGTAAGTTTTCAGTATTGCATTGAAATTGCAGACTTAGTGCTAGAATACTAATAAAATTGGCAATCTTGCTTATTATTCTACTTCAACAGCAATTCTTCTAATTGTATTATGGACGCAATGCCAGTTTCGATCAGCAAACATGTTATTAGATGTAGACGTATGTATTAAGTATCTATATTGGCACATCATGTCCATTGGTACATGTGCACCGTGAAAACATTTATGATAACCAATTTAAATGGTGTGAGCGTATAAAACAGTGGAAATCGAATCCGGCAATTATACCGGTTGGTGTGGTCTTAATATGTACGGCAAGACCCCTCCGTATTAAAACTGCTCAAGCCGTGATGTTCGAGTCTGGTAAGGATCAACAATGTAATAGAAACTGACGGGAAACACCTTCAAGTATTGGAATGAATTAATGGAATCAAACAGGTCAACCTCGGTTAATTGAAGTGGATTTCGCAGAATACATGCAATCAGAATGCAATTGTTCAGCTTATTCTGCCAGTGTTACCACTGATAACGGTGGATATGGAGTTGTTTAGAGTATGTTTGCATTGCTTTAGTGTTTGTGCGTGTGTGTGAAGGCTTGTGTGTGTGATCCATGTAATATACATTCAATTGTCAGTGTTTACAGTCCAATTTAAATAGTCAATATATTATATACGACGTCAAGTCATGGGCTAGATTTAATGTTCAGATTTTTCTGTAGGTCCTGGTAAGATAGCAATGTTGACGATAGAGACATCTGTAGAGGAATTGTGAACTTGGTCTCTGATGATAACGATGAAGGTGGAGCCTTTGCCTTTTATTTTAATAAAAAGTTCACGTGCGCGCGCGCGTGTGTGTAACTGCTATACTTTTCATTTTACTGATCGTAACTTTATACAAGGTTACAAAATAAAGAAGATATGGGTTTTTCTCTTTCTTGGGTGAGAGCCTTAGGAGTTAAGATGAAAAGAAAAGGTAAAAACAGTAAAGCCAAAGTAAATACAACTGGCTTTGGCCCGGCATCTATCAAAATTCGCCCTTTGACACAATGGACAGCATGGCCTTACTGCACAGTTCACAAAAACATCAAATAAAAACAAAACGCGGTGTACGATTCACCAAAGCAGCTAGAGCTCATTTGTGAGTTCATAATATCCCAAAGGGCCTCGGAGTTTAATATTCGCAAAATCTCTAATCGAATTGGCTACAACTGGGGAAAACACCAGCAAAATTAGACTGCAGTTGTTTTATTTAATATCCACGTATATGTTATATCTGACCATTACCGAGTACATATCTTTCTTCCTCCCTGTTGGTATCGCTTGTCTTGTAACATATTGTTCTTCTCGCAAAACCAATCAAAATTCATAAGTTATCATTCCCCGAGCCACGCTGATCGATACGGACTACATTTTTGCCGATAAATCCACTCATGCAGTATAGCTAAGAAACTTCACACTGGGAAACTAAATTCCTTGAAAATCGTTATATTTCAAGGCAATAAACTGGATGAACAATGATATAAAGACTTGTACATCCAGGATTAAGAACCTTTAAAATCAAAGGGTTTTTTTTGTTTTGTCAATTGAAAGAAAATGGAAGCAATCCCCACTCTCTTGGAAATAGTGACAGGAAATAGACATTGCACTCGACCATTTGGCTGCCCTTTCCTAGGATTACTTACAAGGAACTGTTAACATGAACGCTGTTGGGACAATTGTGTATCAGTAAGATCACTGATGTCTTTGACGTGGCGGCGAATGGCTTAGACGGAGGGTGTCAGATAAAAGATCACATTAACTGAAGACGAAAATATCTTCTTTTAATTAAACAGACACAATGCCTTCACTGGTGTCTCCAATATACGCCATCAAAATTCGGAATATGTTCTATTCGAGTTTCAGTTTGCAGTAATCCTTTCTCACTATTTCACTTCTTACTTTATTGTTTGTGTCTAAATATGTGCAGAATGTGATGTATACCATGTATATTTTGAAGGCGTAGGTGAAACTAAATCAAACATATTACTACAAGAGCTTTCTTATACCTATCGAACAAAAACGCATTATTTACTATGTATGTTTGACAAGCAGGGAGAATAGACACAATCTCTCGTGCTATGAACCACGCTGAGAGTGGTGTTACATGTATAAGGCTATTTCATTCACTACGAACACCCTTTTTTTTTAGACATATGACCCTGCATAATCTTAACTCCGCGTGCTTGGCAGTCATATTCAACAGCATAAATTCAAATTCGGGTTCAAATAACCTCAAACAGACACGTGCGTGATCTAGGAAAATCCCCATATTGTAATATTGTCAGGTTTGTTCCCAGGCTGTATAACAGTGATGAACTTTGGCATATTTGCTCACATGGTGACTTTTGTACTCATTATTTAGGTAACTAATGAGGGCAGTGTTCTTATTAATCTTGACCTCATCAATCCAGGAGCCATCATAATAAGG
Source organism: Lingula anatina (assembly GCF_001039355.2). The sequence goes on from NW_019775513.1 coordinate 769,918, forward strand.
CCTTGGGATTTTTTCTATTAGTTTACCAACATTAAAACACCAAATGAGTAAAAATTAAAACCTGTGAACAATGTATTGAATTAAACAAAAAATTAAGTATAATATTGATTTTTGTGTTGGTTTTGATATGATTTTAAACGTTACATATAGGTAAAACAAATTGCATATGGTTATCTGACCCTTTAAGTCGTAGAGATGGGGCGTTTAACGTCAAATCCACAAAGAAACATATTAGTTGCACATATCATTAGTATTAGTATCATTAGTAACTATTTATTTAGTTAGTTGTTTACAGCCTCTTTTCTGGAATAAACCTGACAACATGCAAATTATCGAACAGGGACGCTCTCTTAAGGCAGTAGCAGGTAAAGTTCACGATTGTGATCAAGATAAAACGCTACTTCGAAGTAATCAATCAATAGCGTGACTATATCCAGGCTTCTCGTCGGTTAATTAAGGACCTAACGTAAAATCATGTGTTAAATGTGTTCATATTTCTTCCCATTCACTGGTGGATATCTCTGCCCGCTGAGGACACAGCATTTAAGGCGTCCCGGGACCAAACCATCTGAGGTTACTTCAACGAAAAACACGTCTTCTGGGGAATACACTGCTTACTTAAGCGTGTATAGATACGGAATTACATTTCTTTTCATTTTTTTTTCTTTCCAGAAATTCTGAGGTTAATCGCTTCAACTTTCTCCGGCGTTTAAAGAAAGAATAGGGGACTGTATTTTGTTGAACTGGCGTTTCGAATGTTAGAGCGTTTTTTTATCGTCTCCGATAAACAGGTTTCAGACATCAAATTACTAGCAGCTTAACGGTGTAGTCATGGTAACTTTAATTACAGGTGATTTTAATATTGAGGAAATATAACCTATTCAATGACCTCTATTCTAGAGAGAAATACCACACAAGTAGGGTTTCAAACAATTCCCCCATATTTCATCTCAGTACATAGTTTATGGAGTCATGCACACAACAGGTGAAAAAAGAAGACTTGCAGTGTAAAGCGTGTTATAAAAACCATCCACCTATTCCAAAAACACGAATACGCTTTAATGTCGATAATTCAATAAACATAGCATGAAAAAAAAACAATGTATATTCATAATTTCTTATTTACTCCAACAAACCAATTTTTGAATTGTACATGGTAAAACTATTTTCTCAACTCCGTGAACCTGGTCATAAAAAACAATCAACCTAAAATACATAAAACAGTAATATGTTATATAGTAGTGATGAATACAACACATTGAGCAGTGGTTTCTTAGTTGGATTAGAAGTTAAAACTGTTTCGAATCTGATATAAGTCTGACGATGTCCAATCTTAAGCCTAGAATTTAGGTAAAAATCAGTAATATCTTTTAAAATGGATAAAATGCTGAACCAGAGTTCATTCACGTAATTTGTACAGAATTTTCACACACACAAAAAGATAAATGAATTAACTTTGAACGAAGTGCATGTAAGAAATCTTCATCTTAGAATGAGCGTAGGAGAAACTTATTATTATTTTTTGTGCTTACTCCTACCAGCCAAAATTCTACCTCAGTATTTTTCCGAGCAAGTACTTTATATTTTTAATAAAAATTAAACATTTGTGGTTTTTTCTCTCAAGCCGCCCTTCGCTGTGATATGTCACTCATGGGCTTTAGAATCAAAATGGGTTTAACTTAGATCCAGTCGCAAAGCATCTTAAGATAAGTTTTCGTGACGCGCGCAGGTGTCACCAAGAACGCTAATATTCCTTGGCACTTACGATGACCGTGGTGGCTTAAGTACACTAACCCACACGTTTGACGTAGAAATCTGCAGTGTGGTAATGCTATGAATATACCTTGCAGTTATTTTGCTTGTAGAGTATCATGGCGGCGAATCCGTCACTTTGTACAGCTTTTAAGTTATGAAGTTATTATCCGCAACCCCTACTTTGTAACAATGAAAATTTGATGAAGTACAGGGTTTTCCTTTTCTGAGATACACATACTACCGAAAGGCGTTTTGTAAGATGAGTTTTACCTGATTCGCCACAGATTGCATTTATATATATTAAATTTATCATTAATGACTTATTTTCCAGATAAAAGCATCACCGTTCCCGCTGTAATACTCTAAATATATATAAACAATATCACAAAGACCACTACTACTTTATACCAGATTTCACATGTACTATTTCGTTATCCTATCGACTAAATTTACACTTTGAGCTTGTTGAATATGTAAGCTTATAGGAGGTTCAATATGAGCCTCCCAATCGTCGTGAAATCTTCATAAAATTTCTCATACCTATGCACTATGTTAACACCTATGCACTGTACGCAAGCTATTCAAAGTTGAGCATTTAGTCCACAAAGTTCGTGTTGACTTTGTTCAAAATAAATGTAACAGCTACCTGTAACAACATTCTAATATTTACCACAAAACTATAGACACGTTTCAGCAAACATAACACGAGGCAAGCTCTGGCGTCATGGTTTTCTGCATTACATTTTGACATTATCATTTCAAGATGATGTCATTTGATTGCGTCATCACATGGTGGAGCATCACAACGTGACGTCATCACATGGTTAGTTTAGTTTCTTCGGTAGGCTCAGTAATAGTCTCATTCAAGACCATAGCAGTTTTATGCTCTCCATTCTTCTTGTGCTCGTCACTGTCATCTGTGACGATGTCACTGGTGGTAAGCCGCTTGCACGTAGATCCATTCCTACCGTGGTCTACAGACCGCATGCGTGTTAGAACATAACCGTTGTCGTCCTGTGTTTCCTTGTGGCAGTTGCACAACTTTTTCAGTTTTGTAAAGAGTATCCCGTACCCGTGCCGTACTTCTTTCAGTCGTATACCATAAATCAGCGGGTCTGAGATTGAGTTTAGGAAGAACATAATGTTGGTGATAATCTGCAGTAAAGTGAATACTAAATCCGAATTTTCATGATTGACTATGGCAAATATGCTGGCCAATGTTCCAGGAGTCCAGAAGAGAATTATCGTTGCAAGAAGGATTGCAATCGTTGTTGTAAGCCGGTCATGGTGTGAGCGTTCCCCGGCGGGGAGGCAATGATCGCCATATTTGCTAACTTTTCTAGCCTGAGCGTAGATCATGATATAGATGGCAACGTTGACCACGGATAGCACTATGGTGGTTATGGCAAGATAGTATTCTCTGTACAAAATATACCTCTTGTAATGGTCGTCGCATGTTGTAACACTCTGCGCTAGGGCGATCCCGTGCATTATAAAATACGTGCACACCACCAGAACGCAAGACAGTATAATGGAGATCAAAGCCCGACGGTTAGTGACCATTGAGGAGTACCGCAGCGCGTGACTGACCGACAGATACTGATTTATTACAAGTCCGGTCGTGGCCAAAAAAGGCGGAATAATGAGGTAGCAGGACAAGTCTGAGAGAGTGTTTCCCGCACACAGTTGCTCGTCGCTCAGTTGAAAATCGACCGCAGACTGGAACATGACGGTCGCTGTGGTTGCGCCTACAAAACAGATAAATAGCAAAAGCCAGTCAGAGATTGCCAAGTACATCAAAAAATAATGAAACGGCCTCCATGGTTTGTGAGGAATAAGCCACAAGGCAAGAATAGAAACGAAGTTGAATACCATCCCAATGAAAGTAACTACTGCCATGGTTGGATAGAACCATTTGTTTAAGGCTGTCTCGTCGAATCCTGTTTTGTTCCTTTCCATAGCGGTATCGTTCTCCGTACTAAACATTGGGGCGAGCACCGTAGTGTTTAAAACTATGGCATAATTAACCATAGATGTCGTTGCCTCCGCTGCCATATCTCTCCCTGAATAAATGGTTCATAAACTAATTAGTTTCAGTGTCTTTCTCGTAATTCGATTGACAGTTTTTGGGATCGGGAAGCCAATTACTTCTGACAATTTGCAATCAAACAAATATCAAAGCCTTATCGCTGCGATGCAAATGACAAAAAAATCATCCGTTCCTGTTGCCAGTATATTATGTAGATCCTTTAGGAGAACTACGCTTATAAGCAGCGTGCTGTCGAAGAAGTCTCCCTGCGATGTCGTTTCATAGTACATAAAGATACATCATCTTATCACATACGTCTTGATGCTCTCTGGAGCACAGAGTGGTGGCTCTACAGGGAGATTCCTGTATTCCCTTATTAACGTGCGCTCTCGGTTGGTAATTGCTACAGCAATCTGAATGGTTTCAGATTTGAAGACAGAGTAGAACCACGTGTTCGTTTTTTGGATCTCCTGCTAGTGATGTAAAGGCGCCCCATGTGCTGATCTTAAAACCCGGTGGTACATGGACTTTCTTTCACGGGGAGTAGGGTTAATATCTGGAAAGAAAATACCATGAAACATTTTACAGGTAAAGCAGACGTACCTGCTGTGAAATTAACTAACTTTGTTAATCGCATGTGTGTCTGTATATATTTTGAGAATAAGTGAGGGAGTGTGCGTACGCATGTTCTTTTTTCCGAGCGAGGCCTTGACTCGTGAGCGCGTTTGTTTGTGACGTCTTTTAGAATATTTATAGAGACAAATGCGTGTGTGTGTTTTTTTTTTTTTTTAACGTTATATGCTGTTCATATTGAAAGTGGTATCGAACGTGACCCACGTTTCACATTAACTGTGCAGGCCCGTAGCCAGGGGGGATCGGGGGGTTCGAAAGAACGGCCTTTTTTGTCGAGAAAAAGTCCGCTCTGGGTAAAATTTGGTATAGGTACACGAAGATTTAAAGGTACATACGAACCGAGCATAGGTAGAGCGTGGATATCCAGTAACACATGTNTTTTTTTTTTTTTACGTTATATGCTGTTCATATTGAAAGTGGTATCGAACGTGACCCACGTTTCACATTAACTCTGCAGGCCCGTAGCCAGGGGGGATCGGGGGGTTCGAAAGAACGGCCTTTTTTGTCGAAAAAAAGTCCGCTCTGGGTAAAATTTGGTATAGGTACACGAAGATTTAAAGGTACATACGAACCGAGCATAGGTAGAGCGTGGATATCCAGTAACACATGTAAACCACTTCTACTAGTTTCTTATTCGACTAAAATAAATTCGACATGCCAAGGGATAAACTGAATAGATCACTTGATCAGCCATAAAAGAGCTTTAAACTGCTCCTTTCTTTAAATTGGTCGGAAATTTAACCTACTTTCGTGACCTATTTTTCTGCCCCATTGGCATACAGCATAGAATGCTAGCAGAAAAATCCGTTCAAACATAACTTTCGGGTAAAATTAAACAATGCCTTTTGGTTATTCTCTTAGTTATACTATTTGAAACTATATGCTGGTATTTGGTTGGTTTTTGTGACAAAAAATTGACTTTGTATGCATCTTTAAGGTAAAAGAGATGCTTTTCTGAAAAAGAAACGCCCCTTTGAAGTTGCTGGCTGCCGGTCTGATCTTCAATGACATAAAGTCACATTGCCTTTGGCAGAGAGCATAACATGTCATGCCTTCTACCCTGTAGCAAAACAGCCTCCACAAAATTTTCTTGACGGACACGCGATGTAAACGACCTTTCGGCACTCAATGCCTAAATATTAGCTATATGCAACTGGTGAGACTGAAAGTTAAAGGGTTTCAAAAGTATAACTAACTGATTCTATTTTTGTGATCCAGTTAAGTTGCATATCTTTAGATATACCTCGTTAAAAACGTTAACAGTCTGACGTGAAGATAACATGTAAAAATATGATACATGGCACAACAGTTATTTCATATATAAATATTAACCAGATTTTACTTAATGTGTACATGTATCTCTGCCACTTACGTGGTCAGTTTCACAGTATCGTGCAGCCTATCTGACCGCCACGGACACTGCCTCTCATGCACATATCAAGCAGACGCATTAGATAGAAATCACTTATGGCATTCAAGCAGACGAGGTATATATATAATTCTACTTTTCGGCTACTTGGATATACCCTGCAACCAAGTTCATACCCACATCACAACGCAGGTCTCCTGAAATGTTAATCATGTCTTAATAAACTGGCAGACAGACAGCAAGGAACTTACAGTTATGTCTCGTTGAAACAGGACTGCGACCCTTCCTCGACCACGGCGTTCACGAAATTTTAACTCTCACCCGTCTAGGCTCTACTCTATTTTTGCCACCTATTTGTGTGTACACCATTTACCAGCAATTGCAACTTACATCCGGTAAACGTCGGGCTTATGGCCCCATGAAAAATGATTTTCGCCTACTCTCGCCAAGAGTCGCAGGGATATATAGTCACCGGTCGCAAGGCTTTTGCAAGTGTTTTGAACTGTTCCATACGGACGTTAACCCCTAGGCGACCGATGAAGAGAGAGACGGAGACTACTGAGATTTCTTGGACATTACCAAGATATTTCGCGACTGATGGAGAGGAAAGGCCAAAATTCACTCTCACAAGCCTGGTGTCAAAGTAGTGTTGGCTTAAAAATCAAAATCAACGAGAAATTCTTCAACCCAAATCGCTAGCTATTGCCAAACCCGCATTTCTATAATGGATAGACACAATTAATATTACAATAAAGGGGCGTTTTTACCTGCTTTCCGTATTATTCGATTATTGGGTCGGCCTATACAACTTGTCCCGTATGCATTTCGCTTGCGTCTAGCTTAATATGGCCACAGCCGCTGTGTCGTTGAAAGAATCTAAAGTCAAAGTACTAAATCTCCTGCAATTCTTCACCTATACGTCGTTAAATTCGACTCGTGATCTATTAGTATTCCTATATATCATTCTGGCTATCAGTCCGCTATAACTACCGAATATCATTGGAATCTTACCTGCCGTCTGCTGCGCACACCTTCCCCTATATTACCTGTACGATTTGCGCACCTGCGCGACGAACCGTATTTGTGATTAAATTGGAGAGCCAAGTATCCACACTCTTGCAGTGAATAGTCTAAATATGCAAGCTATTTTGCAACTAATCAAATCGCAGTTTTGCATGTGCCAACTTTTTGCTGTATTCAAAAAAGCCGTCATGCCCCAGTAATTAATAACTTTTTGCGTCGTCTTTTTGACCCTTGTTTGTCTGATATTTTACACACCACGGTTAAGGCATTTCCAAATCCACATATACTTAGTATTCGATAATGGAGACAAGGAAACTGCATAATACTCTTCGTGAGATTTCTGAATCCCAAAGAAAAAACAGCGAATATTGGATTAAATGTGTGAAGAATGCCTACACATAATCCACACTTCCCGCGCCCTGAGGCTGTATCATATGTCCATATTGCTGCTATAGGCTTCTGCACTGTTGCCTCTATACCAGCACATTTTTTTCTTCTGTCAGAGTGGGCACACTCAAAATATCACTGAACAGTAAATCACATTAGTTATTAATGCATGTCAAGCTGTGCAGTTATTCAATCTCTCACGCAAGAATTTCCATGCACTGTTTATTTCATTCTTATTAGATTTTCCAAGTACTACTGGTACTGGTACTACATGCGTGCACACGCAAATGAAATCTTTGAAATTGCAGATTTACTCTGATATATATATATATACCTACATATATATATATATATNTGTGTGTTTTTTTTTTTTTTAACGTTATATGCTGTTCATATTGAAAGTGGTATCGAACGTGACCCACGTTTCACATTAACTGTGCAGGCCCGTAGCCAGGGGGGATCGGGGGGTTCGAAAGAACGGCCTTTTTTGTCGAGAAAAAAGTCCGCTCTGGGTAAAATTTGGTATAGGTACACGAAGATTTAAAGGTACATACGAACCGAGCATAGGTAGAGCGTGGATATCCAGTAACACATGTAAACCACTTCTACTAGTTTCTTATTCGACTAAAATAAATTCGACATGCCAAGGGATAAACTGAATAGATCACTTGATCAGCCATAAAAGAGCTTTAGACTGCTCCTTTCTTTAAATTTTTGGTCGGAAATTTAACCTACTTTCGTGACCTATTTTTCTGCCCCATTGGCATACAGCATAGAATGCTAGCAGAAAAACCGTTCAAACATAACTTTCGGGTAAAATTAAACAATGCCTTTTGGTTATTCTCTTACTTATACTATTTGAAACTATATGCTGGTATTTGGTTGGTTTTTGTGACAAAAAATTGACTTTGTATGCATCTTTAAGGTAAAAGAGATACTTTTCTGAAAAAGAAACGCCCCTTTGAAGTTGCTGGCTGCCGGTCTGATCTTCAATAACATAAAGTCACATTGCCTTTGGCAGAGAGCATAAAATGTCATGCCTTCTACCCTGTAGCAAAACAGCCTCCACAAAATTTTCTTGCCGGACACGCGATGTAAACGACCTTTCGGCACTCAATGCCTAAATATTAGCTATATGCAACCGGTGAGACTGAAAGTTAAAGGGTTTCAAAAGTATAACTAACTGATTCTATTTTTGTGATCCAGTTAAGTTGCATATCTTTAGATATACCTCGTTAAAAACGTTAACAGTCTGACGCGAAGATAACATGTAAAAATATGATACATGGCACAACAGTTATTTCATATATAAATATTAACCAGATTTTACTTAATGTGTACATATATCTCTGCCACTTACGTGGTCAGTTTCACAGTATCGTGCAGCCTATCTGACCGCCACGGACACTGCCTCTCATGCACATATCAAGCAGACGCATTAGATAGAAATCACTTATGGCATTCAAGCAGACGAGGTATATATATATATATATATATATATATAATTCTACTATTCGGCTACTTGGATATACCCTGCAACCAAGCTCATACTCACATCACGACGCAGGTCTCCTGAAATGTCAATCATGCCTTAATAAACTGGCAGACAGACAGCAAGGAACTTACAGTTATGTCTCGTTGAAACAGGGTTGCGACCCTTCCTCGACCACGGCGTTCACGAAATTTTAACTATCACCCGTCTAGGCTCTACTCTATTTTTGCCACCTATTTGTGTGTACACCATTTACCAGCAATTGCAACTTACATCCGGTAAACGTTGGGCTTATGGCCCCATGAAAAATGATTTTCGCCTACTCTCGCCAAGAGTCGCAGGGATATATAGTCACCGGGCGCAAGGCTTTTGCAAGTGTTTTGAACTGTTCCATACGGACGTTAACTCCTAGGCGACCGATGAAGAGAGAGACGGAGACTACTGAGATTTCTTGGACATCACCAAGATATTTCGCGACTGATGTTGAGGAAAGGCCAAAATTCACTCTCACAAGCCTGGTGTCAAAGTAGTGTTGGCTTAAAAATCAAAATCAACGGGAAATTCTTCAACCCAAATCGCTAGCTATTGCCAAACCCGCATTTCTATAATGGATAGACACAATTAATATTACAATAAAGGGGCGTTTTTACCTGCTTTCCGTATTATTCGATTATTGGGTCGGCCTATACAACTTGTCCCGTATGCATTTCGCTTGCGTCTAGCTTAATATGGCCACAGCCGCTGTGTCGTTGAAAGAATCTAAAGTCAAAGTACTAAATCTCCTGCAATTCTTCACCTATACGTCGTTAAATTCGACTCGTGATCTATTAGTATTCCTATATATCATTCTGGCTATCAGTCCGCTATAACTACCGAATATCATTGGAATCTTACCTGCCGTCTGCTGCGCACACCTTCCCCTATATTACCTGTACGATTTGCGCACCTGCGCGACGAACCGTATTTGTGATTCAATTGGAGAGCCAAGTATCCACACTCTTGCAGTGAATAGTCTAAATATGCAAGCTATTTTGCAACTAATCAAATCGCAGATTTGCATGTGCCAACTTTTTGCTGTATTCAAAAAAGCCGTCATGCCCCAGTAATTAATAACTTTTTGCGTCGTCTTTTTGACCCTTGTTTGTCTGATATTTTACACACCATGGCTAAGGCATTTCCAAATCCACATATACTTAGTATTCGATAATGGAGACAAGGAAACTGCATAATACTCTTCGTGAGATTTCTGAATCCCAAAGAAAAAGCATAGCGAATATTGGATTAAATGTGTGAAGAATGCCTACACATAATGCACACTTCCCGCGCCCTGAGGCTGTATCATATGTCCATATTGCTGCTATAGGCTTCTGCAATGTTGCCTCTATACCAGCACATTTTTTTTCTTCTGTCAGAGTGGGCACACTCAAAATATCACTGAACAGTAAATCACATTAGTTATTAATGCATGTCAAGCTGTGCAGTTATTCAATCTCTCACGCAAGAATTTCCATGCACTGTTTATTTCATTCTTATTAGATTTTCCAAGTACTACTGGTACTGGTACTACATGCGTGCACACGCAAATGAAATCTTTGAAATTGCAGATTTACTCTGATATATATATATACCTACATATATATATATATATATATTATACTAGATATATATATACTTATATATACGTACTGTCCCCGGTTAAATTTGTTGTGCCAAAAATGCTGCCAATTTTTTTTATTCCTTGATTCTCTTTTGAAATAAACCAACGCACTTAAACTTTCCAGTAAAATGTCTTTTTAGCAAGTCTTGTTCAAGTGCAGAGCTAGTTAGTATCCCCAACACAGACGCTGCGCGTTTTTCTATGGCATTAATGATGAATTAATGAAATGTCATGCAAGCCCAATACTTCTGAATATACTTCACACCTGTGCTAAATAATCAAGCACTTCTCCTCCCCAAAACGCAGAAACATGTTTACTGAAAAAATACGCTGCCTGAGCAGTTGCATAATCATATTTTCTGTATATCATGTAACGGAATTCATGCTGATTAATGAAGCAATGACGTAGTACTGATCAATACGGGATTTATGGGTGAACAAATGATGAAATTGTGATTGATTCCATGGGGGGCTTAATTTGACACCTTAACAAGCGATTGCACGTAATATGAAGCCAGAACCAAACATCTGTATACATTACTACTGTCCAACACCACCGTCATTTTCACTTAATTTGGTTTTCTACAAAGCTCAGGTATTAACAAACAATAAGCGTTAGAATCGAGGCCAATGAAGGTATAGCTTAAACCTCCTATACGTGACTTTCAATCATTCATCATTTTTCAGCCGCTGAAGAGTACCAAATACGTTCTTCAACGTTACCTGTATTCTGCTCATGAACGGAAGTTTTCTTCCCTGCGGCTAGAAAAGTGACTTTACGTATTAATAATGAAACGCAGCGTCGTTGATTTCACCCTTGATCGGTTGACGTCTCTGTGTAGCATGACTGCATCTTGAATTAAAGAGTTCATTCCACCTTATTTCTCACCTCAACTGCTAACGCCGTTGCGGTTCAACGGCCTCCAATCACGTTCGCTTCGCACAGAGGTCAGGATCCCAAAACAACTCGTGAACTATGCTATTTTTCTGCGCTGAATTTTCAACTCGACGAGCAGTGGGTTCTTAGCGTTCTGTTACTGGCACTGCCCCCAAGTTCACCGATATTTAACTGACATTGGAAATCCCAGCAGCGACCCCTCGCAATGAACTCCAATCCAATTTGTGAATGCTAATTTGTTTCAGAGTAACTAGGCGAGATTTTAAAAATATACCTGGGTACATAAACATATTATAATTGTTGTTTGGCATGCCTATTATTTTCACTTACAGACTTCCCCATCACGGACCCTTTGACCTGGCCTGTAAAGTCATGTTTTGTCACTTCGGTCTCTATTCCTTTCTTTTAGTCATGTCCACAAATATCGCGCCATTGTTATAGCGCCCTTTAGCCTTCATCGGTTATAAAGAAGTACAGGCGTCCCCGCCAATGAAACGCGCCTCAGTTTTCTATCCTTTAACACTGTTCCTTTGTTTTGTTATTTTCTGTGACTTTTCATCTAAATGCTTTCTGTAGAGAAAGTTTTCAAGATTGTTTTATGAATGCAGAGAAAATTTTGGGTTAGGTCGTATCGGCCAGCTGATGGAGTCTGCTGATCTAAATTAGTCTTGATTGAAAAATTCCACAGCGAATCAATCGATATTATAAGGCACGCATGACGAAATAAATGTTCTACCGATATAAAACGTCGAATTTGGGAAATATTGACGAGGTAAGTCCAGATTTGAAAACATATTTTAAAACATAAAGAACAAAGTAAATGAAACTTACGAGTTTTTTTTTATATGCGTGTTACATCTGTCTCTCGTGGTTCCTTTCATACTTGATACTTTTCATGAACAACGGTTGCATTTTACCTTAAACGTTACCTAAAACCGTATTCCTTAATTCGGTTCGTTTATTTAAGATATGATAAATCATATAAGTTCACTTTATGTAATGAATGAACATTAGAATCAGCAGAAATATTTCTAGTTGTTTTTAGAGGTCTTAAAATATTTCCTCTTTCACGTGCAAAAGCAGGGTATTGACAGAGGCGATGACAACAATACAACTCGGCTTTTAAATACCCATAAATATTTATCATTTGTCAAACAACTGTCCATCAAAGTCAACGGTTGGTGTTAACAGAGGTTTATTAGGATTTTCCTCTCTCAATACCTAACCTTAAAGACAAAATATTCCACCAATAGACCTTTACTTAAAAATCAGAGCTGGCAAAGTATTTAAGACATCGAACCATGCCACATGCGCACCAATGAAGCGAAACCGCCAGTAACTTTTAAGTCTCAGTGACGTCAACAGTTGTTTTCCACCTCTTCAATACACCCAAGAAACACATATTACATCATGCCTCCGAACAAATAACAGCCGTAAATAATCCAATCATTCATAGTGATTTAACGACAGATCGATTCCCGCGTCGGAGCAGGTGTTTGATCGCATTCAATCTTTGATTGATTATGCAAGTTCATTTCATGATACAAAATGTTGAGACCACGGCTAACAGCAAACAGGTGGCTAGGTAAATGGAACAGCTGTTATAGGGACGGGTGGGAATTGACACATTTGGCCAAAATCCCTTGCCCCATAAAATTCCTTGAATAATTCGATGTGAGTGTTGTTAAAAAACGCTGCTTATACATGTATCATACCGTTTTATAAGTGCCAATTCATTTAGCGGTAATATAGTATAACCACGCCACTATACCTAACCACTTCACTGGCATAGTAAGCAGGGGCGGATCCAGAGATTTTCTGACAGTCTTCCAATTTATCTTCGTTGATCTAACCTCTATTTCTGACCGTCTACCGACAAAAAAAAAAAA
>NW_019775513.1:783062-803761 GCF_001039355.2 Lingula anatina
AAAAAAAAAAAAAAAAAAAAAAAAAAAAAGATACCCGTCAATGTAAACTTGATATTCTGATCGTCTTCCGGAAGACCCAAAAGACGACCTAAATTCGCCCCTGGTAAGGGACAACGACGTTACTGTGCCCAGTATAGGATAACCGCGTCACTGTACCTACTAATATAGGATAACCGTTCCGTCTACAGGATAACTACGCCCCTATGCCTACACACAATGGACAATAGGACTGTCACCTCTACTGAACCAATAATTATGGGAAGATAAGTGACTGTGGAATGATATGCTCCTGGTATCATTTAATTAACATCAAATTTCACAAAAAAATGCAGATCAGACATTATAACTACTCAAGATCTGCCTACTTTGATTATTATTTTATTATTGATTACTCGATTATTATTTGATTACTCTGATTCAGAGGGTGACACTACTATTATCCATTGTGTGTACTAAAGATAATCGCGTGAGTGTACCTAGAAAATAATTATCTCGCCACTGTACCCAGCATGGGTAAACCACGCCACCATACCTTCTCCTACTTAGTGCAATGTCATAGTATTTAGTGTAATATCACTGCACCTAATATGGGATAATACTGCTATAAACCTAGCAAATGAAGATCACATCACGGTACCTTGTGTAGGATAACCCTGAGAAGAGTACTGTAGTAATGCCAAGGTTTCTTAAACAGGAAAATACTTGTCAGAGACTAAATATTGTCAAACCGCCTTTGATCTTAAGCCTACGCTCATTCATTCCTCCGGACACCCTATCTTCTTTACTTAACCCCTAGATTTTTTTTCTGCACAAAAATTATTACAGGTGCGTCGTTATGAGCCCCTGTGATCAATGATTAGAAGCCTTGATGATTCCACGAGGTAGGTGTTAACGGTGTTTTTCCTCGTTTACAGGCAATTACCCAGAGGAGAAGAACCCTATCCCACAAGATCTAATGGTAAAACACCTTGTTCGGCAAGCTGATCGAATAGCTGAGCGGTTAATGTTCAGTGATTTAAGGGAACACATGGCAGGTTTCCCGCGTGAATCGCGTGGGGTCTATGTTATCGTGTGATTTAATGCAAAAATACGAAAAAACTCGAGCAAGTTAGTCTCTCGTATTGGCCATTAAATGAGAGCCCCATGTAGTTTCAACTTAATCTTTATAAGTACACATGTAGGTGTAGCACAAGTGCTTTGTGGACAGTTCATCACAGTTTCCGATTACCCTTTACACTTTATGCAGGAAATTTTACTCACAAGTTTAACTCCCCAGTTTTCTTCTTTCAAACATGGTACTTTTGCCAAAATCATGGGGTACATGTTTGTTTGTAAGCTTTGTTGCCAAAAGTCTCTGTGAGTCACGTCTTGAAAAAAATGGTATCTTATTTCACTGAAAAAATTATGTCGCCAGGGAATTTTTTCGCGCAATGTATTTTTTTATTTTTCCCGTTTGTGATAGATTTTGAAAAAATGGTCGTTTAAGGAAATTGAAACTCAAAGCACTCTGTCACTAATACTCGTTTCGCTGGATAAAAATAATAAAAAGGCTCAGGGGCTGATTTAGGCCGTCTTCTGGGTCTTCCGAAAGACGGTCAGATTTTCAAGTTTACACTGACGGGTATTTATTTTTTCTGTCGGAAGATAGTCAAAAAATGTAGGATGGATCAACAAATATAATTTGAAAGACTGCCAGAAAATATCTCTGGATCCGCCCCTGAGTCTAGCCGATCATAGTCGTTCTATTTAGACCCTATAAATTGTTATATATAAATATAATTTGCTTTAGACTATAAAACATAATTATGAACAAATATAAGATGTAGAACAGTGAGTATGCTTATTTGCCTTACGAATACCTGTCAATATATTTCATCGTAATAGCTATCGAATATGTATACAGACGGCAATACTTAAATAAAGGTATGTGTCTGAAATCTATTTTCTTATTTGCTTTCTTCTGGGTTTTTTGTTGTACAAGTGTGCACGCACAGTATTTGATTAATTTTGTTTGGTTAAACATACATTGCTCCTTGACATTAACAATGAAATTACTAATCTCGTTACACACACTAGAGTGCAACGGACACACTGAAAAGGCTACCACAACAAGATCCCCTGTTCTTTCTGATCACGATGACCGCCTCATTAAGCCGCTGACCTAGATAGATCTATTTAGGTTATTGATTTAGCTGCCCCTGTCCTCGACTAACTATACCATGTGTCAAGTAGGTGGACACCATGAGGGGAGGAATGGCTTGGTTATATTTATAAGGTTAAAAAAATGGCGAACCTATCGTTCAAGCTGGGTTCTTCGGTGGAATCGTCACATATGACAGAGGTTATAGAGCCCACTAGGAACTCATTTCTTTCGAAATACCCCCTCAGGATATACAAGGATCTATTATTACCCTGACATTGGAAATAAGGGAACGCACGCGCCCCTTAAACTTTGCGTGCACCGCGTGAATCTGTATCACATGCCCCTTATTAGATATACAAGCGCCTTTTTAATGGTCGTTTAGAAGCATTTTAGTGGTAAAATTGACAGGGGGGTGTTACGAGAACATCAATTTGGAAAGAGTAACTCGGGTAGGAGGTTAATAGGGATGAACCTCATAGTGCCCTTTTCTAAGGAGGTCCAAAGAGGGGTCCTCCTACCCAAGTCTATAGAATACCCATAAGAATTAGGTTTCGTGCACATGTATATGTACAGTCGGAGAACTGTTTAGACAGTCATTACACACCACTATACGACAACTAAATACAAGAAAGGGAACTGAGAAAAAGGGTCGAAGTCAACAATCGCTATTGGTATGTGATATTTGAACGGGGCTCTCAGCTTCAATAATCTCCTTCACCATTGTTCAAGGTTCTTTTTTAAGAACCACCTTGAGCATCCAACTTCCTCCTATTTCATCTGAATTTCAAGATTTTGAATTTGACAAAGAGCACAGTAATATTTGCCCTGCTTGAGCTACACAGTTATGCATGGTTATACAATGTACATCTACTTTTCCACGTTATATACTAACGTTGTAAACCTGTATATATTATATCATTTCTATAAAAACGCCATCCATCGATATCCAGTGTATCGTACAGTATAGTAAGCAAACGTGTTAGAGTGACCTTCATTAAACGCCGGGAAGACGTGTCACTTAACTCACCTTCGATATCGACAGCATGCCCCACTGGTATTCAAACCGGCGTTCAATAAGCGGGATTAAAAGTTACCAAAAGGTTGAAGTGTTGCTGACGCAAATAAAAGTCCTGCACGTACGACTACAAACATGATGCACGCTGCCGCCTAAAGTATCATACAACCTGGCTACCTGTTGCCGTGTTTGCATTGCGCGTATAGGACTGCCAACACAACACCGGCTCCCTGATCGTGTTTCACGAACCTTAGACTAGGGACAAAGCGAAAAAAGCTGGAAACCTATTTTTGACATCAATTGAACTTGGGCTTTCACGCTTGGGTTTTTTGAAAACACGGTTATTATAAAGAAGGCAAACAATCAGGCTTAGACTGAAACTGGCTCCTTCTTTTACCTGTGCAGAATTCCGTTTGAAAAGGCGTTAGTTTCGCAACAGCTGTACTACGGTATGTCTTCTCCCCTTTCCACGGCAGGCGCTAATGATCATCGAAGTAGTATTACATGCATTATTAGCCTTCATAATAGAGAATATAAATACCAATCAATATATTTATACAATCTATTATTTGACATTGATATGTGAAAAAAGAGAAATAAAATTAAAGTTACACATTTGAAATCTGCGAGAGAAAAAAAAGACGAACAAAATAACCATCTCTAAATCACCTGGACTCGGGTACATGAACGGTGCCTAGAAATAGGCAATAAATGAAGCAAAGAAATGATAACTAAATTCCAGGTTTAAATGAAATCAGCAAGAAACAGTTGCGTTGAACTTGCGCGTAAATGAAGAAATAACATTCCAGGCCCCCACAAGTTGCCCCTTAACCTGAGACAGACCCCTCTTTTTGTACGCTTTAATTAAACTCGAAGGTAAAGAAAAGGTGTCAAGTTAAAGCAGTTAAAGTACATGTGGCACAGCTAGGTCTTTCAGAATTTGATACGAAATTCGTCTTAAATTTACGGCTAAAAATGAGTCTACTTTTACCCTAAAACAGCATGACTTCCCTGAATAAATCGAATTTCTGTTCAAAATGTCCGTCATTTCTTGATTTTTGTAGAAATTCCCAATTTACGCTGATTACTGCCATTATTTTTATTGCTTCAAAATAGACCAAAATGTTCTATGATTAAAGTTAATACTGACTTTGATCTATGTTATGTTGCGAAATGCCCCTAGATTGTTTTCTACAATGTAACAAGAACCAATAGCATTCAATTGAAAGTTAATTTGATCTGTTGGATAAAATTTTAGGGATGCCCCCTGGATGTTTCTCTCTGCTTTCTGTTTGATATTATAGATAGATCAGTGACCCTGCTTTAATAGTCCCTCAGCATTGCCTTTTGACGGAAAAGTTTCACTATTATTTCAATCTATTGACCGATCAGTTAACCATGCGGCTAGGAAACAAGACGACTGGTCACTCACCCGTCATTTCACCCCCCTCCCGAAATCAACAACTCTCCCGAACAAATAAAACCCCGTAATCGCACTTAACTTTAAGCCACCAAATAATTGAAAATCTACCAAACGTAAAAGTCGCCATATTCAATGAACCGAGTAATCCACCAGTTAACGTCCACCGGTCCGAAATGAACGTGAGTAAACATAAACTGCGTGAGCCTCAAAGATCCCAAGACCCATACCGAGAAATTCATTTGCCCGGTTTACACAAATAGTCTCGGGCGTACGTCTCGGACTTATTTAATCAATACATTTTTTGACACGCCGGTTTGGGGAGCACTTTCAAACCCCGTCGTGTAAATTGGGATTTTACATTTGTTTTTGAGTCTGATTTTCGGTTGAGAGTCAATCTAATGAACATGCTGTGTGTGTTATCGTATACCGTAGAGAGCACCCATGCCCCATGGCCGTGGGGCGTGTCTAACGAACAGCATGGGAGATAGTGTTTACCTTCTCCTGATACGAACCATATATGTACGTCCCGTGTTTTGGGTGCGTGCAAAAATTTTGGGCGCCTGTTTTTTCATACGACTCGAATCCGACCGAAATTTTACGAATGAAATGACTTAAAGAGAAGTTAAAGAGTAACAAGGCTGATAAGCGGAAGGCAAACTTCAAAACACCTGACTTTGCGGGATGTGATATGTTAAAACTTTTAAGCTCCGTTCGCGGGTAGATGGGGTAGACGTAGGGCTTTGTTATCCTTTTCAATTGTCAAATAAACGCTGTAATCATGAATAAAAGAACTAGCGTTGCAGCTTATGGCTTATCAAGGGTTCACATGGACGCTTCCTAAAAGATTTTGCAACGCATCAGTAAACTGTGCGGTGCTCGCCATGGTATCATAATATTGACTATTCACGCCCAAAATCTGCCCTTCTTATAAAATAGTTTTATCAAAGGGTGAATGTAGATAAAAGATAATTTTAAGATAACTCTGTGGTTTTTGACTTCTGGGTTTTGTGGCGTCTTACAAAAGACGAGGGCTCTAATCTCTGGGCGTATTCCATAAAAACGACTAAAATGAATATTTCTCTTAGCAAAAATCGTTAAAAATGTAAGTTAACTTGCGTTAGGCAAGAAAATAAAATAAAGATAGAAGACCCCTTGTCTCGGCTTCTTTCCTGTCGTTTTCACTATGCTCCAAAAATTTGTCATTGTCTTACTTCCGAGGGTGACTACATTCTATTTTTGCATGTCAACTACATTAATTATTGGCCAATCCTTCGTAAAATGTTCGGAGACTAATATCCCAAAATACGACATTCCATAATTAGCTGAACTAAGTTCAAATAACCTACGACGTTTTGTGAAACGGGTCCTTGGTAACTGTAATATCGACCTACATACAATGCTCAGAGAGAAAACACAATATTTAATCGTTCGACAGCAGAGTATGTCAGGACATACATACCGTAAAAAAAGGCAGGTCATGTATTTAAACGGCGTAGTTAAGGTACCCGTACAACGGCATCACCTCAAAATACATTAGGTCTCCACTCATGCAGTTCTAAACGTACTTTGAACATCGAGTAAAAATTTGAAAAAATGTCTGCCTATTCTGTACAAATACACCCCTATCATAGCCAGTTTTCTCACATAAATCAATGGCTAAAAAGTGTAAGACGTTATACGGGTACCTTAATTACACTGTTAAACCAACTAACTCGGCGCGAACGCTAGTTGACTAACGTAATAGAGAATGCGCCTTTAGTAGTGGTGTTCAATTTTTCTATGAATTATTGACATCGGGCACTCCCTAATGACCTACCTGGACATAACCAACTGAGAAAAAGTAAGTTGTCATTCACGGCTCATGAAGCGTCCAATGGTTACCGCTAACGGACATTTGGTCGGCCCAACCTTTCCATTAAAATGCAGTCTGTCACACACCATGATACCCTGTTTTCCTTCCCAAATATATTTGAATCAAATGTATAATTTACAAGAAGGATATTCCATAAGAGAGAGAGAGAAGAGAGAGAGAGAGAGAGAGACTCATTAAAAAGAAATTGCTTCCTAGACCCATCTCAACATTTATCTGTGATGTATCCTTTGGCACATTGTTACTTTCATGACCAAGATGGATATAGGTCGCCCAGGCTGTTAGCATTTTACAAATTAAAGTAGTCAGCATATACACTTAACATTGGCAAGTCAAGTACAAATATTTCCCGTAACTTGCGAAGAAGAGTTCTACCCCTGCGGCAAGGTTTCGCTTAGAGGTGATCAGTCAGGTTAAACCGAATTTTCTATCTTGCGGAGACACGCTCCATACTTGAACACTAAATAAAAGCATATTATGAAACAGACCTTCATATAACAATAGAAAAATGTTTTCCTGGAAATGTCAGCATTTTTCACTAATATCACCAAGGTACAGGTATGTACCGTAAACTATAATTACGTTTTGCAGCGTCATCTTTATCTAAGTTGATCAAGCAGACAGAATGTGTTAGCTGAGATACATTCGCACATGATGCCATAGGTATTAATCGATTCAAATGACTGACAGCCTACATGGACATCATGTGGTTTGGACACCTCGCGAAAGATCTGAAACAAATGTAGTCTGCTAAGTGGTTTCCAGTCGAATTTTTCTTGCTTATTTTCCTGTTTCGAGGAGCATAAATACTACACTGTAGTACTACCAACTGTTTTCGCCCTAAAAGCAACAGCTTAGTTGTGCCATATCTTTTTAGACAAAATCTCTTCAAAAGGTCCAGCTTTCTACCCCTCTTTTAGCGGTCTGTGTTGTTCTTTGCCCGCCGACAGTTGGTGGCTGAGTGTGGCCAGTTCATGTTGCAGCATCTTGACAAATGCTTTTCTCTTATTTGCATCATTGTGCATTATATCCCATCATTTGGTTAAAATCATTATTTAATATGTTTCCGCATCCGAATCATATACAACTTAATTTTCCCGGCACGTAAGGGTTATGGCTTACATTTTAGTTGAGTGAAAGAGAGAGGATTTGGAAGCTTTAAAGACGGCTTGTGTAGTATCACTTATGACCAGTGCATCTGCCTAAAACAACCCATTTTCCATATACTCTGGGGGCCTGAGGCCTATGAAAAACCACGGTCTGCTGGCTGCTTTCTCATTAGTCTCAGATAGGTAGTACGTTCCATTAACGTGTGGGTCTTTGCGAAACCGCTTTAAATGTAACCAAGAAGTGAAATGAACTCAAGGTCACCCAGGGGGACCCGGACGCCTCGCCAAATGGCGTTATACATTGTATTTTGACATTAATGGTTTAATGAAGTCGTTCCAGCGTCACTAAGAGCAATTAATGTGGGATCAGTGTGAAGTTTCCCCATGGTATTATATCTCATTTATGAGGCAACTTCAAACCGGGGACCCAGATCTTTTCTCTATATGTTTTAGTATGTTTTCAGCCACAAATTTAAACCACACAGGTTTCGGCCGGCAAAGAATTTATCTAAACACCAACTGTATAAACGTAAGTCTAGTTCGTTTTTGTTGGTTCTTGCTCCTCGATTTCTCACTAAAACTAATGAATTCTCGGTCGTGCTAGCGCTCTTACATGTCACAGGAAAACCCTGGACAACTAATCTTGCCGTACTGTGTTGCGATATGGATTCCAATCGGTTTGAGTTTAATCACTGTGTATGCACGCACTTTAAACACGCGCACGAATTCAAGCACTGGCAAAAGTGATGCAGAACGACATATGTTGTCTGTCCGACTTCCTACATCAATCATGTCTATCTATTTATCTATCTATCTTTCTGCGAACCCGCGTGCGTTTCTATCTCTTCACCCATACAAAAACACGAAAGGCGTACGCCTCTTTTTCACACTTGCCACCACTCACGGAGATATGGTCTTCGTGATATGACAGTCTCTTCGCCATGATGGATGGACAACAGGTTCATATCTGACCCTCAGATGGACCTTGTTTCCATCTTCAAGCCCCATGTGACTGATGGCTCTATTTCCGGGCTATGATGAAGTGCCCTTCTCACCCACTTCCTACAGAGGCAAATGGCGACGTGGTATTTCTCTGACACGAGATTTTTGGTAAAACATCAGTTGTTCTGGTTTGCTGTACTTGCTGCTTGGTTCGAGAAAACTGCCGGCACAGTATATCTTAAACTTTTGTAATAGCTTTAAGCAACTCAGCTGGTGTGTACATGTAGGGTTCTTCTTGTTAAAAAAAAAGTCCCCTTACCGTATGCAAGAGATAACCGGCAACCAATGATGCGTTGCTGTATACGCGTGGGCTGGGAGTAACTTATATGCTATCAGATAATGTCAACACAGAAGAATGTCTTAGCCTTGGCATTTCACTCAATAAATCACATCTATTTGTTTTTTTAGTCTGAAAAAGTAATAGTGTGGAAAAAGGGCATTAAACTTTTCATTACTTTGCAGTAAATGTATCTTAAATCCATCTTGTAAACCATAGTATCTCTAAGACGAAGGAGTTGCTCAGAATCTTCGTAAAGTGTCAGAATCCCATTATTGACAATATTAGCAATATTAGCAATTTCCATCACGTTCCCAGTGGATTGACTTTTGAGGCTTTGGCAGCGTTTGATGTGAGTGACATAACGCTTCAACATTAACGTCTCTTGTGTGATTCATCACTTGTGACCTTGAAGTAGCAAAGCCGTTCAAATGTTCATGTCGGTCGTGGCCCTCAAAATGGGACAGAAAATTTGAAATGTATGAAATTTCTTAAGACATCGACGGAAACCCGAACATTTCGGATTCAAATTCTACTTACTGGACATCTTAGTTCAATTATAAAAATGTCATAAAAACAAAACAAAAAACAAGATAGCCATCACAATGATTTCATTTTGAATTTTACTTTTAAGTCCAAAAAGTAATTTCTATTTATTCATTTATTCTTGAAAAAATATTTTCCGGCCAACTTCTGAAGTAGTAGTATTCTAGCGTATATAGCTCAGTACGGCCAGGAAGTCAGATACAAACCATGATACTGCCTTCAGATTGTAAATCTATGTCCCGCTGCCCTAAAACTAACAACAGTTGGCCATTACAAAAAGATTAACAGAGAAATGACCATTGGCTAACTCAACTATAATGGTCTCGATATCAAGCATTGAACAAAGTACAAAAACCCAGAATTCTAGCGATCAAAAGCAAATCTCCAAAGTTTAGATATCTCATTCCTCATAACATTCAAAAGTTTATTTTAATTTTCATAGCGCGTCATGAACGTTATTGTAACACAAAGTACTAATTGCCCCATGGAGATATTATGAACCCTTTTCTGAATATAACTGACATTGTCAGCTTTACGCATTTTCTAAATACATTTTACAACACACGCAGAAGTCAAACAATAATAAAAATAAAGTCCAAAATTTAAGATAGCATCACTTAAAAACAATTTGTGGTCTTTTGTTTTGATCGCGCTAGAACGACGCGTCCAACGTCTGTACCGTGATGTCTTGATTCCGTAGGCAGTAAAAATCAAATCGATTTCTCTTTGGTTCGGACTAGCGCTATGGATTATATAGAAAGCTAATAAAAGTAATCTTGTGTTGATCGTGCTTTTTTGAAAGTCCGTTTGTTTTCGAAGCCCTGACAAGAATTATAAAACAATCAAATCCTAGATTGAGTCAACAGAAATTGCCTGCCTTGTCATAACCTTATTCTTTAATAGCAGGTTTCCGCATCTTATGCTTAAACGAACATCAAAGGACGCGAAATGCATTGTGATGTAGTAGCGTTTTTACATGTTTTTATCAGGTTCTTTGAAATTGTCGGGCGGCGCCAAGTTATCTAGACTTCGCATTCGTGGACTCATTACGCTCGGTAGATGCATTATCTAGAAATAAACGGAAAGAGATGACATGTGCTGTTCCCAGATAATTGATAACTGCTTTTCTTTTCTTTCGACGTGCGAGGTAAATTCCGATTGATAGTCACTTTGAACAGTAGAATCAGTTCCTACGTTAATGCACACATAAGAGTATAACACACACAAACACAAACTGCAATGCGAAAAACATTAATATCGGTTATTGAACGCATTCCATTCACAGCGACAATGAACTAACAGTGCATGCAACCTTAAATAAACTGTTTTTTTCTTAAAGTGTTGTTTTGATCATTTTTACTACTGGAGTTATTTAAAGCAGCTATCTGAATAATAAGATATGATCAATAAGAAAAACTATATAAGCACGGGATACAATATCCCTTCGTCGGGAAACCAAAGAAACTGATTCTAACATATCGCAATTTACATTCTTATGACACAATTAATAATATTTTGGTTGTATGGCAATTTTCGTAACTAATGTCGATTTGTGCATCTCCCGTTGTTATACCAGAAACCATCTCATTTACGTATGGTTAGCAAAACAACACTACTAGCGTGAGAAACCCTATTCATAAAACGGAAAACCCAAAGCAACTGTTTCTAAAGTAATATGTTTCGTTATGTCTTGCCCGTTATGAGGAAATGACTGCTTTTTCGGAAAATGTTATGTAAACTTGCCACGTCTAATTTCCGTTCCCAAAGGCTCGTATTTTCCCCCAAGGATAGTTGTATTACTCAGTTGGAAATGAGGGAGTAAAATGTCAATCAAAAATATTAAAATTAAGGCATTTTCCAGGCGTTAAGTTTAATCAAAGATATATATCACAGGGGGGGGGGGGGTGTATAAAATTAAAGTGATAAAACAGGAACAGTGATTGTGGATTACTGGAGAGTTTCAGTGGTGGGCTTCACTGATGCCAAGAACATTAAAACGCCATAGAATGTTGAATCTGCCGCCAGGAACAGGTGCTTGAACGTCTGCGTAGCTTAAAGACATACTTAATTGTCAAAGTATGTCAAGAATGGCATTAGCAAGGGAGAACCCTTTCCCAAAGTAATTTATTAACGCAGAGCAAACATAATGCTGTCCAGACTAAAAAGGCAATGAACAACTTGCAAGGATGTGCAAACTCAATCGCACGCTCGCAGCATCAATATTACAAAATGTTGTGCCATAATGACGCGCATAGGAATGTGGCGCCAGACTTTATGATATCATTGTCGGCACCCAGACAGATGTGAAATGTCACAATAGGGAATTACCTTGGAAACGTGCGGCACTTGATTTTACGTTCAAAATCAATGACTGGTCAAAGAAGAGCTATTTGTCATTCAGCATTAATGGACTCGCAATGAGAAATCTACGGCATACATCTTGATGCTATACAGTGAGATCGGCTCCATATCTATTGTCTCGGAATCGGCAAGGTACACATAGATGCGATAACATGGTACCTTGAATTCAATGAGTGCTTTATGTGTATCAGTTCAGCCTATCATATCCTTCACTACGACTTTCCCCGATTCATTCCGTTTTACAATAAAGGTAATCATGACCCCAATTTATCGACAAGCTTAGAGAGTCGCCAACAACACCGTGGAAATCAGGGAACCCAATTCGACGGGCTCATCCAAACGGTAAACGTGATTTAGCATATCCCCATATCTTTACCATACGTTTTTCTTGCAAATGGAAACCTTCTCAATAAGAAACGACGTTAATTGTAACAGTATGATGGATTAAGGGATGCATAAGCTTTGATGTGTGCCATGATTTTGTTGATGTTAGATTGGTCAGAAGATAGGCAGGACCGTAGGGAACACTAACACCTGTTACACATCAACTGAAATATTCTAAAATGATGAGCCGATAGATTCGTAGCGCAGTTATCTCTTTTTTTCGTCTAATTAAAGAATGCCTCTCTCTTTCTCTCTCTCTCTCTCTCTCTCTCTTCATTCCTGAAACAAAAAGCATGCATCTTGCTGTCATTACGATATTTATCGCTACATTGCCCTTTACATCGTACATTTATTTACAAGGTCTTACGTATGTATGGACCTTTCACTATGAGAATTTTTTGTCTTATGGAGTTTGCCCCCAAAGGCACTGCTACATTTCCAGAGCTCGAGTAGACAGATTTAGATACCAAATGGGCCATGCCTGCCAAAACAGTGATTATTGCATTGGGGTAGCGGACCTGGAAATGGATACCTACATTTATCATTTATTTTTGAATTGCTTTAGACTACTTTGATAATTTTTCCTTATATATATATATATATATATATATCGCGCCTCAAGGAATTAGGTAGTCTTACTTGCCTCACATTAGTATCCAATAACAAAACGGCAAAATACAGGAACCATACTGTTAATCGTTCACTAAATTAGAACCCCCTTGTGGTAAACCGACAAAAACAGAACGATCTCAAGTGATTTGGCATACATACCAGTACTCTATTGTTCAATTAAGGTATAAAACTTATATTTCTGCAATGTAACTACTGGTATTCACATGTATATATAAACTACACCACCAAGAAACAATACGGAATCTGTCAAAGTAAAGTGATTGTAGAGAGGATTTTGTCTGAGAAAGATTTGTAGAAACAATACGGAATCTGTCAAAGTATAAAGTAATTGTAGAGAGGATTTTGTCTGAGAAACAGTTTCATTTACGGAAAACCACTTCTTAAGTAACAAAAATAAAAAATAAAGGTGTTACAATCGACAGTACCTGAGCCTCAATCTTTGCATCTTGCTCATAAAAAAAGAATATTGCCACTGCTTGCAATGGTTCTATAATTGCATTTACCGAAATGCGAAATGTAGCCATTGAAGACAGGTGCGCCATTGCCTTACCTCAAAACAAACCATGAAAAGTTTCGCTTGTGGCGTTATCTTCTCTTACTTTGCTTTCCTCCTCACTGTTTCAAATACGATGCTTAGGTTCATAAATTTCCAAAGAAATTGATACTATAGTGTTTTACGCAGAACCGTTTCCAGATTTATGATGGTTTTCAACCATACGCCTATAATGCGATTTAGTGTTATAGAAAGTGCAGCCTGTTTCTTGCACTTAAGGTAGGTAGGTGGTCGGCTCATAAGAAGAGACTCCGAATGCGCCTTGCAATCAAGCAACCTTCTACGAAACTTATAGGTAATCCCTGCTAGTCTTGATTGCCTAAACACCAATCCGTCACCTTTCAAACAACAACAGGTAGAAGCAGTCCAATAATTGCTTTACAAGTTAGTCACCTTTAAAGATATTTTGTTTTCTCTCTCTAAAAAAAAATATTACTCAACCATTAAAAAAGTGAATTTGAACATAAACCACGTTTTCAGAACTTGAGATTATACACTGCCTCAGTACTAACACTTGTTTGACGACTTTGCCTCCCTTGACGGATCAGGACAGGTCCAAAAGTTCTTATCAGTGCATCTCCACCACGTCACCTTAGCCGAACGACCACCTTGCCTTTATCCTACATAGACGTGCTTCGCCAGCAACTGCTGTATCTGGTGGCATTTAAGTAATGGAAAGATAATTGAACATTACTTTCAATAGATCCTATACCTCTTTCTCGGTGCAATGCACTTGCACTCGGATGTTTCCAAGAAGACGACTGTCGTGTCTGATTATGGGAATAAGCAAAGGCTTCTGCTCTTCGCTTCATATCAGCACGGGTTAAGTTTGTGATGGATTTGCTTTTATCATACCCTTAGATTCAAGTGTCGTTGCTTGAACATGGTTAAGTAACTTCGTTACTTTACATGAAGTGTGTTGAAGATATCAACATATCTGTAATGGATATACTCCGGTCTGTTACCAATCTAAAACCCATGCGCTCGTAACCTTTTCGACAAGCAAAAAAGCGACAGATAATTCAAGATTCCGAGTAACTGCTCTGCCTTCTGTTTCAGGCCTTAGGTTAGATTTTAAAGCTTTTAAGGTGCTGAAATTGTATAGATCTTTTTGGCATTTCTTCGACGTCACGTCCAACTCTCTAAAAGGGTTTGTATTGACCGTTTGTCAGTTAAGAGTTGTTGAGTATGTGATCACACACACACTCATACACGCAAACACTCATGCACACACAGGCGAGCACACATACACTTTCAATAAAGACAACCACACAGACGCACACATACACCCTAAGACAGAGGCGCATCCAGAGCTATTTACTGACAGTCTTCTAAATTATCTTTGTTGATCCATCCTGTATTTTTGACCGTCTTCCGAGAGAAAAAATTAGATATCCGTCAATGTAAACTTGAAAATCTGACCGTCTTCCGGAAGACCCAGAAGACGACCTCAATCCGCCCCTGTAAGATACATGTAAAAACGACCACATCCAAATGCCGTTGGTATTATCTTATTTGAACCATTCTGAATATCGTCAAATATTAGAAGAATTATCGTACAGTGTATTAGCTTTAATTTCGCATCGCGTTTGTTGGGTTCTTCGCAATTTTCTTATGATAAATTGAACGAGATCTTTTACATTTGTAACCTTTATCTATGTTCACCTATACGACGTTTGGTTTATAGTGATTCTGTGAATTATATAACCAAAATAACATAGAAACTAATTTATCATCTATTAGCAGGTAATCAGCGCTCCCTGATCCATATCGCAAAAATTAGCTTTATTTCCTCGTCAACTGCTTAAGAGCGCAGACTTGATTCTGAGCTTGAAATTTGTATCGAATTCTCATACAAATGTTTGGGAAGCCCCGATATTCCCGACTTGCACGCAGTAATTGTAGGATCCGTGCCAGTTTGATAAAGGTTTTATTTGATTGTCTAAATTTAGCGTTCCAATTAGAGATCGGTATACATCTATTATAATAGCTGTTCATATGTAGAACAATCAGACCATCGTGTACAATTACTGTGTTGACATCTAATTGATCAATCTATTGTCAAGAAAATGTATATACACACATATGAGACGGGGAAATGATAGAATTACACATGACAATCCAATCAAAGTGTACATAGAACACAATAAGAAGAAAAGAAAATACGTAAGCTTTTAATTACGTCCTTGTCAGAATTACCCAGATAATGCACTTGCCTATTATTTAAAACTAAAAAGCGGACGGAATGAAAACAAGGTACCATTAATAGGTGCATTACGATGTCCCAGCGTCTGCCTTCGTGGTTACCTAGAAATGTGTCTATCATTATACTGTATCTTACCATAAAATGAAATGCAGTAGTCGCTATTTGGAATGAATGTGTTAATAAGACAGTGGCTAACGGTGAACTCAAATCTGGTTATATGCCAAAACAACGTCCCAAGGTATACTGATGCAGGCCGTAACCAGCAGTTTCAAAAGGGGGGAGGGGTTCTGAAAAGTGGACCTCTTACCATGAAGCCCTCATGTACCTACAGGGTAGGTAATTTTTACCCAAAGCGGACCTTTTTAAAAGCGGGTGTTTCTTTCCACCCCCCACCCCCCACCTGATCCACCCCCCTCCCCCGGCTTCGGGTCTGTGATATGTACCCCAAAACTAATTTCGAAAGTTAGAACGTGCTATTGAAACGACATTTTGCTAACACTACATTTACATCGGGACCCGTATTCACGCCATGCACAACGGTAATTGACCTACAAGTAACCCTTTGACTTTTGAAACACAATTCTGACACATCTATAGCTGGTAAATCATATTCCATCTAATTATCTTGGCAAATGAGGCAGATTGACTAAATTTACGAGACCGCGGTTCCATTAAGCGTCAACGTGTAGAGAGAATAATTATCACCGGGCATTTTACATATTAACACGTGCACGTATCACAACAAGTAGCTCCTGGTGATAAAAACGATAACTTGTTTTCACTTTAAGTAAAAGAAAAGTTATCTAACTTATCCTTTGCCATCAAACTACATTGTTTTGTATGCCCTTGTTTAAACCGTCTTAAATAGGCATTTTCTGCATTGTTCTGTTAGCTTCCTTGTTTCTCCTTTGCAAGAAGCATATATCTTAATTTATCCCCCAATCCCTTATAATAAACCTGTAGCACAAAACAATGTTTTATTAAGCCAACTGAAAAGCCAAGGAAAACACAGAACTGCTCGCTTGGCTTAACTCAAGACATGAACAATTCTTTAAAACGTATATGTATAGTGCATTATTTTAGTTTCAACCCAGAGAAATTGACAGGTGGTAAGTATTATAAAATTTGAAGAAAAGGCCTGATTGAGTAACGAATATATTGTTTAGAACATGACTTAAAGACACAGATTGCATAATTTTCCAAAGACCCTTCATACCCATATGTTTAGAAATACAACTTCAACTTCTAGTCAACATATACTCTTGAAGAAGAAATGCAAATGCAGGGAATACATACAAGAAATATTAAAGAGACTTCTTTAAAGTGTATGTTCATAGTGCATTCTTTTAGTTTGAAACCTCTTTAAGTGACCTGAGGTAAGCACTATATCTTTTTTTCAAAACTTAAAAAGTTTTTTAATTGCATTTTCTTGCTGAATTTCCATATAACGTATCTTTGATTGAGGCAGTAAATACAACACCAGCACATGCATGAAAACTATTCACTTACGTTCCTTTGCTTGCACAGTGTGCTTTTTATAAATACTGTTATTTCATATATTTATAACATTGGACAGTTTCTCCTTGCTATTCTTCCGCATACATGACATTCTGAGATGAAAATAATATCGCTCAGATCTAAAGATGAGCAATGTCAATGGGAACACAGAAAAGCCATAACTACTTTATCTTCTCATTCACAAAGTTACTTACGTTTCTGCCAACAACTGGTAAAGTGCGGTAAGACGCGCAGGTAGACTTAAACAAGGTCGTTGGATGGGCCGCCGAAGTTAACTAACTTAAAATCATGTTTATTATTACTGCCAGTATGTTGGTGTTCTGTCGATTGAATTCAGCAATTATGGTGCTTCTACGGAGCTTAAGGTCACGTTTGCAATAAAACACATTAAGTGTAATTTTTTTTCATTTTTTTTTTCATTTAATTTAGATGATGCTGGAGGTAAGTATTTTCCTATTTTCCTCCTTTTTCATGGCCCGTAAACTCGCCAATCAGGCGACTTATTTTTGATTACATTTTGATTTACATTCGTTACACGGTTTCTATCTAATAATCAGAGCACAATCTATGTCTTCGGATGTTCACCCAAGTAACAAAAAGCATTTTCTTGGGGCTTCTGAACAATTCGAGCGTAGCTTGACGTACCAACCATACGTTATTTTTGAAGTAAATCATGACGTCTGCGGGGAGCTTGCTGGGCAAATATTGACATTCTGAGGACAACTTTGTGAACAGATCGTCTGCTCCAATCAAAGTGTTACCGCAAGCAAAGTATGATAAATGATCTCTGCTTAGAAGAATTTTGTTCAATGCAAGAGATAAAAGGAAAATTCTTATTGCTTCGCAAATGCGAAGCAAATTTGAACAGAGGGAGAATCTTCAGTGTCAGCATGCCAAATGTCATATAAGAAAAGATAAATCAATAAAGAACCATCTAATTTGATGTAAATTATGAGTATTACAAACAAAGCGTGATTTAAAACGTCTCAACATTAAGTGTTACATAAATAGAATTTAGAAATAAAAATAACTTGCATGTTGCTGTTTTGAAACTTCGTGAAAATCGAACCTACAGTGGTATATGATTATGTCATAAGATTCAGCTTGTACACTTGACCAAAAAAGTTTGGGCACATCGTTATTTTGAATAATAAAATATAAATAATCATATTAACTTAGGTGGATATTTTAATCACCGTACGTTACTCTATTGAAATTTTGCAATGAAAGGAATTCAGCGACCTTAATGAATGTGAGGCCAAATTATATTTTCACAAATCTTGCAAGTAAAGTGACGAAGTTTGAAGTTTGAGCAAGTCTTGACAATAAATAGTAAAAATCTTGATTTTTGGCATACAACATGTAGGCTACAGCTCAAATAAAGTTTTGAGGTTGCTCAGCATCAGGAATGTATGAAGCCTCCAGTGTACTGTCAAGACTTGCTCAAAATTTTTCATGGAAATGCAAATGGAGTGACAAGGTTTAAAGGATGTGTGATAGAAATGTGAAGGAAAGGGTGAGGGATAGAACCCACACATGTTAAACCATACGTATCTTGTCTTAAAAGGCTTAAAATAAGTTTATTTTTTGGTTTCTTAAAACCAACACGCGCCGACCTTTACTATGTCATATTGCAACCTGAAAAACACCGTATGAAATCAACAATGTACGTACGTTTAAAGATTACTGTTTTTGTAAAGGATTGTAATGAACCAAACAATATTTGTATGTTGGATGAAAATTGGAGTATTCAAAACAATGTACATTTTGCAAATTGCACCGGTAACTTATGATTATCGGAAGAAGCGTTTGTGCCGGCCGGCCTGCCCAGTGAAAGGGTTCGCCTAAAGTGAAAAGGGGCATTATAAAATATATAGTTAGTCTAATATAGGCCTACTCTGTGCAGATATTTTATCCGTCGTCCAATCCACAGTATTTGCAGATATAATTATGAACCTAAAATTGTTTTTGATCCTTTTATAAACGTTAAATATACTTTGCCCAATCCATAAGATGCCCAGTACTACGTCTCACTGATACCGATGATGAAATCTCTGTGGGAAGAACAATAACGTTAATGCATCCATCTGGATCTTACATCGTCATTCAAGCTGTTATGCGTTAAATATACTTCCGTCAGTTAAAAAAAAAATCAAAGCACTTATCACTTCCTGGAGCGTCTGCGTAATTACCGTTAGATGTGGACCTGCCTGGAGCGAGTTAGAAACCTAGCTTTGATATCTACTGTAGAATCCGTTTACAAATATTAAGTCAAATATTGATAATTGCAATGATGTATAGCCAAGGTAATGCACAAATGGTTTCGTGCGGAGTATAAATTGCTTCGGACAAAAGAGATGTCAATGCTTAAAGTCCCATTTCAATACCTTCCATAAGTGACAAATTCTCCTTAGGTCTGTATTTATGCGGTGTTTACATGGAATACGCTCTTTAGATGTCCCTTTTCATTATTTTTTTCATTTATACATTTGTTTATCTGTTTGTTATCTACCACAAATTCTATCGATAGTCTTCACTTGTAGTTATTTGTTGCGTATCTTGTCTCATTTGGACTGAAAAGGAATAACACCCGTGAATAGCTATGAAAGCCTTGTCCTTCTCTCTCATTACAAGTTTCCCATTAACTGCGACATAGAAAGTATACAAAATTGAAGCCGGGAACATAGGCCTACATATATGACTTAATACTCGTTCTGGGCACCAAACCTCATTTTACCTTTGCGCAAATCTTGCAAATTTTAACGTCCTGCAAAATCCTCTTTTCTTTTATTACAATCACTTTCTTGCGCCTGCAACGGCTTCCATTATTTTCCAATTACCAGGACAACCCCGGCCATGTTAAGAGCCCCGGTGGATGTGTCGTTTGATTAATGAAGTATGCGAGTTAGTGATGGAAGTGCCGCGATCTGTGTGAATGACGCAGTTTTTTTGTCAAATCACAGCATAATGTCGGTCCCTTGATGGCCAACAAGCCCATGGTTTGTTTCACACTGTTCAACAAT
The DNA here is from genome assembly GCF_001039355.2 of Lingula anatina. The sequence continues at coordinate 803,126 of NW_019775513.1, forward strand.
GAAGCATTAAGAGGAGACTGATAGCTGACATGCTAATCTTATGGGACTGACATGGATGACCAAACTGTTAGTGCTAACTGGGGTACCTTTTGACAAGCACTATATGTTATTAAATTATATTTAACATCACGTCATCAATTATGCCAAATTCGCCCATAGGACGGAAATGCTCATATCCAGGTTTAACAATCGCAAGAAAAGAATTACAGCGATTAACAATGCATGTAGCCTTAAGGTGTTTGCAACACTACCCCATACCAAGTACCATATCAATCACATTAAGACTTTGCTCAAAACACAATTATACTTTGATCAATCATGCGTGTCCATTATTATCTGCCGTTGACCTGTTCAGTGGAGCTGATCCGTCAACCGTTGTTGACCATGAGCATTGAGAACAGATTAAAGGAACAGACAAAATGAAAGTGAAAAGAGATTCAGGTCATTTTACCATGGGACACAATCCCAAGGCTTGTTTGCAAGATGTTGGCGACACTCGGCTCTGCGTGTATACTGAATTGTATACTTTAAACTAAAACGTATACTTTAAACGTATACACATTTTGCTTTTACTGATATATATATATATATATATATATATATATATATATATATATATATATATATATATATATA